>JALDNG010003904.1:0-22456 GCA_024349245.1 Neodontobutis hainanensis
ACGTGGAACACGGCTACTGAATCCTTGCTGAGGCTGCAGTTAACTTGTTAAGGTTCTTAAACATCTTTTGTTTGATAAAAACGGGGATTGACAGTTTTGTCTCTTTATTGCCCAACCTTGAGTGGTAGAAACATACAAGTGAGATTTCAGAATTCACGCGGTTATTTATCGTATACCTTAAGTTGAGCGTTTTGGAAAGTTAATGGTTCCTAACTGCATGTATTTCCAAATGCGACTGTTTAGCGATTCAGAGTGTGTCGGCTCTTGTACTGATCTTGTCAAGGCTGTGAAAATCTTCGCAGACGAGTTGAAGTTTTAATGTATTCTTGCATTCTGCCTCATGTATAACTCTTCTAAAAGCAAACATGACATGGGACAGCCAGACAGTCTCTCATCTCGGCTAAAAATCTCCAAGGGTTTGGGGTATTTTAAACTGAGTGAGTCTACAAGCTTCCTAGCTCTTTCACTCTTCGAAAGGTCATAAGCTGCCAGCAGCTGTTTTTTGAGGGCGTCATACTTGTTGTTGGGAGGACGGTTCATCAGTGTATCAAAGAAAAAGCGTTGCGGTCTCTTGATCAAGCGCTACAAAGACATAATACTAAATCGTCTTGTCATAACTGATTCCTCTGATGACAAAATAGGCCTCTGTCTAGAAGAACCATTTTTCAGGTTGGCTAGTCCAATAGCTTGGTAATTTAACAGCTACAGTGTTACTATTAATCTATGATTAGTCTTAGAAAGCAGAGTAACTTATTGTCGAGTAAGAATAACAGTATCCGTTAATCTACGAGTTGTTACAATATAGCCACACGATGGCTAAACTTTAATAATTTATCAAAGATATAAATTTCACGAAATATATACAGTACATCTTTGTGAATTATATTATTCAGTTAATTATTTGAGAGAGCTTACTAATGACGTATTTCTCATTTGATATGAAATAATAACGAGTGAAAGTCGTTAAAAATTTTCTGAAGTTAATAAATTATTTATTTGATAAATTTAAAAATAACATACATATGATAAACGATAATTACTTCACATTTCCATTGTCCATTTAAATGCAATAATTTATTTGGAGCAAAGGCAGTATGAAGTAATGATAGAGCCTTTTCTCCTATACTATAAATAAAAAATGTATAAATTATAAAGATTATTTGTATCTTTACCAATATTTAAAATTATTTTTGTATGAATTGAGGTTTTTCAAGCACAATATAAATCTAGATATATTCGTATCTTCAAATAATCTGTTTAATAATTTTATGTTTTTTCTATATTCATTATTTTTGAATTACTCTAAGAAAAAATATCTGAAAATTTTTCTTATTGAGAAATATCTAGTGTGTTAGTGACATAAATGTAATTTTAACTGTGATATTATAAAATAATCTGAAAATTTTTCAATTTCATTTTGATTTATTTGTTCTTAGTTCTTCACAGAAACTGAAAATTTATTTTTATTTTTTATTGTTTGTATCTTTAATTTTCGTTGAATTTATCCATCTATGATCTAGTTAGAGCCCTTCGAATGCAGCTGAAATAAATTTAACAAACGAAATTTATATTTCAATTTAAATAAAACTGAGAATTACACTGTAAAAAGATATTTTAATAAATAATACCGTTAAAGTTCAGTTGAAAATTAAATCAATTCAAATAGATTTTTCACAACAATACTTAAAAGTTGTTAGCTTGATTTTAAAGAACATGTATTTTTATGTGATCTATTTTATCCATGAATTGAATTACGAATTACATATGATCTTTTTTATTTTTTACTGTTGAAAATTTTATAAAAATTGAAATTGTCACCCTCACCGAAATGATAGAAAAGATAAAAATTGAAATATAAGCTTCTCATCATAAAATTATCATTCTTCTTACTCATAAAATATCGTTTAATTAAAATTCATCGATTAAACGAGTTGTTAAATTTTTAAGTATTTTGAAGTTGTCTTATATCCTTCTCTGTGTATTATTCGAAAAACATGGTTAAATTCATTCATATGTAATTAAGGTAATTTGTCTACAATAAATGCATAATATGCAGTAGACCATTTATCATTTAAATGGTTATTTGTCGCAAAGAAAATAAGTACCACATCTAACCTTTTAAACTCAGAGTAAATCAAATAGGAATGATAATATATAAATTTGATGAATTGCCTGAATAAAAGGCATGTATTGGAAATTTCATAAATCAAATCCTGTTCACGAAACACCATTTTATACAAAAATTAAAAGAGAATTTCAATTGAAATAATAAAAATCGAATTGATAGATCCTTTTTATTACTCCACTTGTCATACATCAGAAACAGAAAGAATTTTTTTAATCTGTTTAAATAGATTATATTCGTAATAGTGCAGAGACCTTAGTATAAGTTAACATAAAGTTCAATTTATTGAAAAAATATCAGGAGATTTATAAACCATCTTAAAAATAAACTAAAATTACAAATTAAGTTTGTGAATATAATTAATTTTTTCAACTTATTTAAAATAAAACAGATAATCTTTATATTTCATCAATTATTATGAAACGATTATTCAATAAATTTGACCATGTTAAGTAAATAAAAAAATTAGTTTCATCGTAATTTTATATTTTTATATCATAATAAGAGAAATGGATATTAAAAATTCAATGTTTTTGATTCATTGTCAAGGAGTCGATCGTGGGTCAAGGACTGAACTTTTAAACGTAAGAAAGATAGCCTTAACCGAATTCCGTAGATTAGACTTAAACATTATTATAAAGACCTTCTTATAGAGTTTATTCATCTCTGCAGTTCAAAAAGAAAAAATATTTTGAAAATGATAAATGTGATTTGCGTTAATTTATACTTATTACTATAACCCATTTGTTACGATGGATTATACTTTCAGTGAATATGAAAAAGTGAAGTTTTTATATCATTCGAAAAGAAAAAAGATAATAAATCAAATAACATTTTCACTGAGAATATTTCACGGGCAGGTATAAATCTTATTTTCTTTATGCACTGAAGAGTTAAATCAAGATAAATCTGAATATAATAAGATATTTTAAAAATAGGATAAAATAAATATGTTAAGAGTGTTCAATGAACGTCTAAACATAAAAGTAAAATACGATGATAAAATAATATTTGAAAATAAAAAATCTTGAGCATGACTCATCACTGTATCTTATTGCGGAAAAAATAACATCGATTTCATTGAACCAAAATACGATAAACTCTAATTTGGATATTACGATAAAATGAAGTCCTCAAAACTTTCATAGAATAAACAATTTTGATAAAATAATGTACGAATAAAAAAGGTTAAACCAACAATAATGATAGAATAGAGTATAATTATTAAATATACGTTTACCATTTGAAAAAGTAAATTTTGATCTATATTCACGGGCGATACATTATTTATATTCCGTAAAGGATGAAGTTCTAAATTAGTTGATAATTTTCAATTTTTTAGAAAATTTTATGAGTAGATATATTTACACAAGATACATTAATCTATGGTTTTAATGTCGTTTTTCAGTTACATGTTATGTGATCATACTATAGTGGAATTAAACTTCATTTAAAAAAAATGAATGGAAATAAATGAAAGCTCTGTAGTTTGTAAGAGTGGACTGTTGGGTAGAGAACATATGTGAGAGGTATGAAGATAAATTTTCGTGCTTATTGGTTAAAAATTTCAAAAATGTCATGAATTTAGTTTTGAAGACAGTCAATTTAAGCATTGCGAATTTTTATTTAGGATAACGTTAATTATATTACAGTTGTATAGTTAGGAACATGAGGAATCTATTTTCCAATAATGTGTGAACACAAGTCAGTGAACATCAAGATATATAAAAATTTTAATCTTGACATCTTCAGACTTATTAATCCATGAATAATTTCATCAAATCATGATATGGTTGGAAATACCAAATTCTCTTTCTTAAAAAAACTTGTATAAAGTTTCCTGGTAAAGATATCAACGCAGTTTTATCGTTTATATATGTGTTAATTAGGCCAAATACATAACTTTATCACAAATTTTAGAGTTACAATGATTTAAATCCTCTTTATTATTGAATTCATCAAAATGAAATAACTATACTTTTACGAATGAAGACACAAATTCACACAAAATATATAAAGTACAATCTTCCTCTTTTCTAGTTTGAGAGTGTTTAGAAAGCATATTGAATAAACATGGAATACTTGTGAAATCATAAAAGACATTTAAATCGATTCATCAACAAGTTAGTTGAAAGAAGATTTTCAGAACAATATAATAAACATGTATTCTTTTCATTTTACATGAAGTATTCCTGTTTTTTAAATTCGAAATGTGCGATACGTTTCTTTAACATTTTTATGTATAACCGTTTCCGTGTAACAAGAACCTAAATATTCATAGAATCCTAATGTTTTTTAGAAACATATTTTCATTATACTAATCATACAATTTTTAACTTTAATGGATATTCAAGGAGTGGTATCGTTATTGTAATGATACGATAAGTTTAATTGTTAAGCTGAAGTTTTTGTGACTTTTGAGGAAAATTTAAGTGATCAAAAAGTTCTAATGAATAAAATTCCATATAAAGTCGTGTCTGCTCGAAATGATTTTTAAATTGATAGAATTTCCGAATGTTCAGAAAACTTAAAAGTGCTTGAAATTGTTAATAAAACTAATGAGAGTTTTATATGCAATATTCTCACAATGGATATTCATGGTTATGAAAAAGGTGAAAAATTTTAATGATATCATTTATTCCATAAATGTTCAAAAATTATGTTTTTCAAGTTATTTTAATTTAGTAAATGGTTGAATTTTTTTTGAGGGTGATAATTTTTTATTGATGTTATGAATTTCAGAATAAAGTTAATATTGATAAATAATGTTTAAGTAGTGAGATTTCATTGGCACTATACAATCATGAAAATGAAATTATCATTCAATTCGAATTTCTTACAAACACATAGAGTGATTTTATGACTTCCATGAAACAAATGCTTGTTATGTACGATTATTTTAACTGGCAGAAGAAAGTGTAAAATATTAGTGAGATTGAACTTTTCTAATAACTTGAGATCAAATAAATCTGGATGTATCTGATGATGTAGAGCGTTTTTGAAAAAGCAGAAAGCAGACATGGCAGATGTAGTTTAATACATAGCATTTGCTTTAATAAATATTTCTTAGTACTTTTCTTGTTCTAACCAGCGAATGAATTCAGTTAAGCCTGCATTATTGAACATCATGCACTCGAAAAGCTGATAGATTTTTTTGTGTTTTGAATATTCAAGAAAACCCAAAACTCTCTCAAACATTATACAGGCATTTTCAGAGAATTCATACGCAAAATAAATCTTACTGATTTTATCAGGACTTTAATTTTACCTTTTTACTCTTCTAAATAAATAAAATAAAAAAGTTGTATTATTGAATTTTTATAACATATACATAAACCGCAGATCGACAGAATCTGAGTTTATAATAGTGAACTCTTTATCCGAGGGTTTCTACTTTTATAAGGTTTTTCTATCGTTTCTTTGTTAAAACAATAAAAATGGTTAGGATTTTAAATTTTTTGTTCATCACAAGTAAAAATGGGAAGTATCTGTGAAAATATTTTAAGATATTAAAATATTATTGCATCATTTTTTTGGTCAAAATTTCCTGTAACATGACAGACAAAATTATTATAATAGGAAATTATGCAATTAAGCTTTTCAATGTCTACTGTATCTTAAATGATGTACAAAAGAATTTTTATCGAATTAAAAAAAGTTAATTTTGATTATGGTTTGACAATTTTGAAAATTATTCCTCTAAATAATCAAATATTGTAGAATATAATTAATAAAAATAAATTGCGATGAGTTATTTACGGAAAATATAAACTTCATTAAGTAAGTTAAATATTATGAATCACAAAAATCAACATGATAGCATATTAATGTATTTTTCATACAGACATCACAGAGTATTTTATAAATTGTATGCAAAAAATAAGTTATTTTCACTAATTTCACAAATTACGTGTTCAGGATATTTTATGTAAATTGAAGAATATTTCTTGGCATCATATCTGTCTGAAAAACATTATTCTTTGAAACTTGAAAATTTAATTATTCATATTAATATTTTGGACATATATTATAAAAGTTTAAAGAAAACTAAATTTCCTTATTATAATGGAAAACTAAAATTTAGGGTATTTTACTTTTGAAGAGTTTTATATAAGGCACATTATTGAACAACATCGCTTCATGTACATTGAACATAGATTTTTACTTGATATCATATGTTTCCAATTTTTTCAAAAATACCTTCCGATAAATGTTAAGTGTTATTTATTTTATTCATTTCAACGTCTGGACAATTTTCAGTTTTTCTTCGTAATTTGTATTATACATCTACTAGTCAAAAGTATAACGATTCTAATTGTAATTTTACGAAATCATAAATATTTCATGTTGACGTCTAGATTTGATAAATTGATGACACAATTTCAAAATGATATTTGTTCGAATATTAAATGATTAATTAAAATTTATCATTCGTGGTGGTCACCAATATCGGAAACTATGCTAATTGTAAAAAAATTTCATTTCCTCTTATTCTATTTTCTTTAACTTTGAACAGTAAAATAAAAATTACACCAAATTCTTATTTTCTAGTTTTAAAGTTTATGTAGGTTGACTTTATGAGTGACTGATTTATTATCATCAACATGAAAAAACCCTCAAAGTTATAATTTCTAGTATCTTGTATTTTGAAGATTTGAGTTATATTTTTCTTCAAAACACCATTTAGATTTAGTTTTGAAATTTATGTTGAGATTTTAGATGTGTTTCTGTCGTTTTTAATAAAAACCTACGTTGAATACTATCTTGTCATCATAGACAAATTAATTAACATTGAAGATGAAATGATCCGTCAAAAAATCTTTGAAAATTTTATGAGTAACCAAAGCCTTGATTTTCGATTTTTAATGATTGATAAAAATATTTTAATTTAACATTGCATCACAGATTTTTTCAATTTGATAAAATTAGCATTGATTTGAACTTTTATATTATTAGGTAAGTATCATTCAAAACGGTTGTTTTAGGTTTAAATAATAATTTTGAGATTCAGCTTATGAATAGCTCTGAATGGCGTTTTTTCAAGATTAACAAGTTTAGTACAAATTAACAATGACGATAATTTTACTTTTAAACAATTATCATGGTTGATATTTTTCGGCATAAATTCAAATTATATATCTTTATCTGCATCAGATAATAAACAATCATTTTTAAAATTGTAATGATCTTATTTAATTTACTCTCAGCATTCCTGTTTAGAATTAAGCGATTTCTAAAATTTGATGTCATCTTGAAATTAACAACTATCTCAAACTCATCTGATCGTTTACAAAAGAAACTGTGAAATTTAATAATATTACTCATCAGAATAGTTGAATTAATATTTTCTTTTCATAATCAGTTTTTGATGTAAAATTGATAAATATTTTATTCAGTTGTTCAACACTAAAAATTTAATCCTCTTTTTAATAAATATTTGTGACTTATCAACGTCATTAGGAAAGTTGTAGATGTAATTTCTTCATTCTAAATTCGTGGAAATTTGAAATGAAGAGATGGTTAAAATTGTGTTCACAGTTTTCTTTGATTCAAAAAATAATTGTAGATTGTTAAAATTTCAAAATATAATTGAGCCTTCAAATATACCTTAACTTAAATCTCTTTGTTTATTAACTATTTCATGTCTATAATATTATAAAATACAATATTAATTTTGCTTGGTACAAGAAGATAAATATAAGAATTTTTCAATTCTTTAACTTGGGTTTAAAATCCTCTTTTTCAAAACATTTTTCGAAAAATATAAAATTTAATAAATCATCATATTTCATTGATAATTTTTAAAACATTACCAGTTTGACTGATTTATTTTTAAATTACTCAAATATGTTAAATAAAAGAATTCATAATAATTAATTTTTCAATGAGAAATATTTGAGATTATTCATCCTTATTCAAATGTAAACTTTATTATATTTTAAATGATATAAATTTAGAATTTTAAACTCTAAATATTTCTTTGTGATAGTTTCGGCTTCATATATAGAAGTAAAAATGAAAAATAAATATAATTCTCTCAAAAAGTTCATAAATTAAATTATAAAATTACCACTGAAAAATATTGTTATGTTTTATGCTAAGAATGAAACCTATGAGTTACATCTTTATAAATTTGATATCTAGTCATTTTTAATTTTTAAATATTTTTCTCATGTTGTGGTAAGTGCATCGAATGATAATTTTCCTTCTGTTTATTTTGAAACGATAGTTCTCATATACATACAAATTTTAATTTATGTTTTTCAGACAAAATCAAAATATCTGAAAATGATAATAATGTTTTTGTGAATTTTTCAAAATACTGATATTTTTAAAAACTATCAAATTTAAATCCATAAAATGATGATAATATTTGAGCATACACTTTTATACCTACATATATTCATAAATATTAATTATTTACAAACCAACTTGCTGTTTTTAGACTCTAAATATCATTTTTGGATGTTAAACTAATTTTATATATGTTATAGTTTTAATTTTAAATGTTTTGAATTTTAGATGATAAAAACATTTTATTTTTATTTATAGTAGTTATTTTTTCTTTCTAACTTACATCGTTCGCCGAATGATTTAAATTAAAAATTCTTTTTATTTACTAAATTAAGTAATTGATAGACCAACAGTATTGAAAAAATTAATATTTTCTGGTAAAGAATGACAGTTAATCAGGAATAGGATGGTAAATGTTCCAATCAATCTTAAAGAATTTCTTGTCTCAATTATAGATGTGGATAAATCAATAATATTTTTTTCCTCATTTACAAATTCCATTATTTTCAAAAATCCCCCCAAGAAGGTAAATTTTGCATCATCAAAAAATACATCATATACATAAAAAATCTTCGTATGTCTTTATTGATATGTCAAAAGTGAAGTTGCTAAAAATGATAAAATAAACACATAAAATATATTTCAAATTTCAACATAATACACAATATTTTCAAATTTATATAAAGTATGAATAAATGTCATTTTTATTTTTAATTTTTTCATAACAAAAAACTGGTGAAGAATTTTGTTATTTTATCACTTTTCTGTTGTTTAGTTTCTAAAACCTCTGTCATTGCATTAATATTTGGATTTAAAAATTGTCTTCAAGAGAAAATAGCCATGTAATGAAATTTATTTAATTTTATTATTCAATCAAATTAGGTGTGTTTTCTCATATCGATACCTTGATTCATTCTTTCGAACATCGCATAAATGAAATTTTTATCGATTAAGTCATCATGAGAAGTATCGTTAAAAAGATTATTCATACCATCAGTAAATAATTTTAGAATAAATATACATTAAGGAGATAAATCTTGAATGAGTTAACCAGTACCAAGTTGATATTATCCATATATTTGTTGTTGTTTCTGTCATATAGTCTGGATTTTTCCATTTTTTATGGCAAGGTTTATTAATAAATCAAAAAGTGACTCTGAGTATTTCATCGAAAAATGGTTTTACATGCTTATGTTTGAAGTTAGCTCACCTTATAATATTGTTGGATTTATTCTGAAGGTATTATTTAAAGTTTAGTTAAGAGATATATTGCAAATAAATTTAATTTATTTTCGAAATAAGATTCGAAAAGACAAACCAGTCTTCTGTGGTTTTGAAAATTATCAAAAATTCGACCAAAGATAAGAATTTTAATACACTGAAATGTTCTATATCATTGAATTCTTCAAATTAAAATTTTGGGAATATATGTAAAAACAGACCGCTTTATCATAGTTTCTTTAATCTCAAATATTTATTTTATTCACGATTTTCAAGTTTGCATTTGCAAAGAATTTAATCAATTATGACTTATAACTTTGTAAATTTAAAATATTTAAATCGAGAAATTCTTGAATCATTCAGTGTTTTTATCACAACGTAAGATTCATTCTTAATTTTAATTAAAAATAAAATATATCTATTTTAGATAAAATTGATCTTTATAATTTATCTCGTCAATATATTTATGTTAATTCTTCAAAATTGTTTATTAACGAAATAATAGAAAAGTAAGACGTAGAAATTAATTATGAAAGTATAAATTTTACCAGAATCATAAATCATAAAACAAACCTATATTAATTCATACGCATATAATTGTGAGGCAGAAAAATTGTAATATTTACCACATAATGTTGGTAAAACAGTCGACTAATGTACTTAATTTCGAAAGATTCAATCTGAAAATATTTCATGAATATGCTTGCGATATCGTCAAAGTTATTTTTAAACATACTCAAAGGATTCAAAAATGTTAAGTTTATTTATTTTAATTGATCATCTCATGTACATTAAATTTATATCAACCAAACTCAAAATCATAATTTAAATTACTTATTAAATAAATGGACAACAGTTCTATTTTTAAGATACTAAATTGCTGCAAAATAAATATCTGTAAAAATTTATCAAAAAATTAATATAATTTAGATTATTCAGAGAAATAAATATTTGAAATTAAACGATACAATCATCAGTTTTTTAAAATTTTAATCAGATGAAAATATGTTACTAAATTAGGCTTTTTAAAAATTCAGGTTTTTAAAAATTTATTAGTTATCTAAGAGTAAAACGTTAAATAATAAGTTCGACAAAAAATTATCGTTATCATTTATTATACATATATAAAATTCAAAAATTTTGCACATAAAAATTTAAAATCTCATATATTTGATAAAAAATTTTTTCTTTTTAAAATGAACAAATAAATTGTTACATTTGACAAGATTTTAAGAAAAAATAAATTTGACAAATATGGATATAAGAATCGATGAATATGCTTGTATTTGTAATACTTAGTAACTTAAAATATTACATATGCTAAGTATTTTCAACTTAAATAGGTAAATCTATACCAGTTATTGAAATAAAATATAAGTTTATTTTTCTTATATGTCAAATAACGAATTCATTTCCTTCTTTGATTCATCGTTGCCATTCTTTTATGTATTTTAAATACATAATATTTGACTGAGTTCTCAAATTAATAGATTGAAAATACTACTCCAATCGCACGAGAAAATTTTTTATGTTTAATAAGGTACTGAGTATCAAGAAGTACTCCACATCGAAGGAGATTCCTCGTGTCCATCAAAAATATGGTTTGACAAACCTGTTTTAAATAAATTAAACATACTGGGAAAGTTTTACGACTCAGGTTTGACATGAGTTCCAGAATGGCATTATGATATCTATTGTTTCGACGATTATTTTTTGAAGATATTTTAATTTGACTTTGGAGAATTTGCGTTACTTCTTCAAACTCCCGAAAGGTTTCAATCAATTTTATTGGTAGTATTTTACTAATTTTCATTCTGTACTTATGGAAAGCGTCGGTTCCATAATGAGCTAAAAGACTCAAATCTTGTAAAACATTCTGAAGAAATTTAACTTCATGTTCATCAGAGATTGAAGATATAAAATAAATGAAAATATTTCCTTTATCAAATTCTTTTATCATATTATAAAATAGGTTTCCTTTGACCCCTCCAAATACTGAGATGTCTATATTCACTGTCTATTAAAACTCCATCAGAAAAATCAATATTATCTGTAACACGCTCTCGTGGGTATTGCCTATTCATATTTTCATGTTTTATTGACTCTGGTAATAACTTAGGTATCATCGACATCTCCAATTCCGGAGATTCTAAAGTCGATTCCCTCTGGCTTGTTCGAAATTTTTGATTCTGTGTTTTCCTCTGATTGTATCGTATTTTATATATAAGAGCTCTTTCATATTGCGGATTTTTCATGTTTAGAAAACTTTCTCTTGAAAAAAAGTTGAATATTGAACGATTATAATTAAAATATGCTCGCAGCAACTTCTTCTGATTCTTATTGTATTTCTGTGAATATAATTTCTTTTTACTTGGAGAACTTTTTTGCTTCCAAAATGGTTGCTATTTTTTGTAAACTTGAAGGATAAATTTCGTTCTCCGTTTTTATCAGCTGATTAACTGTTAAACTCTTTACAGGAGTTTCCCTTTTTGTAGCCATATCTGACATTTTGGTTGCTTCTAAAGTATGTTGAGTATATTTATCATTTAAATAAAAGCTTCCAATATTTTCATTCTTTTTATGTTCATCCAGTTTAGGTGAAATGGTATTATCGATTGAATAAAAATCGACAAGAATGTCAAATAAATATTCATGTCAATTGAAAACATCGTGTATAAAATGGCGCGCTCGTAATGACTCGTGATTTTTGTTATTAATGATTTTCTTGTAAACACTTAATGAGAGATTTACGTTTTAATAAAATATTAAAAAATTGATATCAGTAAAATTCAAAATAATTTTGAAAGATCAACTTAAATTAATCATCGACAAATATTTTATTTTCCAATCAAATAAATTTTAATCACTGTAGGCCTAACTCTTAAAACATTTCGATCGTTGCGACACTACGATTGAAAACCATTCCAAGTCATCAATAAACATTCTATATTATTAATAATTCTAAATTTTAGGTGTTTTATGATTTAAAATACTTAATGACTTTTCTCTAATTATCATATTTTGTGAATAGTTATTAGATATATTTGAATAATTAAATTATTATACGAAATATCATGTATTATCATTCGAAGTCGTCTAATTTTCTTCAAATGTCATTTCTATGATTTCACATTTAACTTTTGTATGTTTAATTATGTTATAATATTTATTGTTAAAGCATTACCTTCTGTTTATCTATTGAATGATTTTAATACTCTAAAATGTGCACAACGTAGTTTCTTCACCATGTGAATTTGATTTGAAAACTGTCATATAATGTGAACCTCTCGTTAAAAATAAACGAATTAGATTTTAATTGAATTAAAATTTATTCACCACTTCAAATAATTATTATGTTTAAAAGTCGGAGAATAGATAAGATGTGCGTCCAAAACTTACAATTTTGGATGAGATTCTCAAAAATACTCCCAGACATTTAATTACTAATGAATGCAATGAAATTGATTTGGATTCTTTTTAAGCATGGTATATATTAAACGTTTTTACAACGGAAAGATCTGCTCTGTTTTTATATAAGGTAAAGAAATATTCTCGACACTCGAATTTATTTATGTTAAGAATTAAATCACAAGTATATCAATGAAAGTGGAGAATTTTATGATCGCGCAATCTCTAATAAATGACATGAAAATTCACATTATGTTTTATTGAAATAATTTTTAAATAAGATTTCATGATGTTTTGTATGCTCTTTATTCAATAAAAACAGAATTCAGTAATTATAATGTTTATTATGTTTCCGCCAAAAACATATCGTGGATTAACCAACCTGATGAATTCAATAAAATCGTAAATCTGAGTTTTCAGATTTTTGAAAAAACCTCCAATTTCTATAAACACTCTGAAAATGAACTGCCGAATAAATAATATTCCAGTGCATAATAATTCAAAACTTATATTAACAACTTGATAATTAATATTCGAATGGAACTCTTCGAAATATATGAAATTGAACAATTTCTGTAAAAAGTTGATTTAATTTGCTTAAAATAAGATTTTTGAGATTTATCTTCAAAATATGGAAGAGAAATCTAACACCTGAATAATTTCTTCTCAGAATTTCTTTAAATATCTTTGCTTCTCTTTAATTCTAAATTTTTATTTAAATTTTGCTTTAGTATTTAGATAATGTTGCGAATTAATGTACATCTCATAAAAATTTGTTTTTACGTATTTAGGTAAATCATAAATGAATTCATGTCAAATTAATGACGTCATTAACGCGCTTATATTTTTATGTCCATAAAATTTGACAAGATTAAACATTATTTATATCAACGAATCATATATATTAATTGAGAAAACACATCAGGATTCAATGCTCTTTAATTAAAGTAACATTTCTCGAAGATTTTAAATGTTTAATAGCTTTTTATTTATACTCTTAAATTCTTTAATATAATTATAGCGGTTTCTTCTGACACTAAGATAATCAGTATCCTGATGTTAACGATAATGAAAGATGATACATACCCCCTCGTTCAGAAGATATGGTGGAAAAACCATGATTCTATTAGATTACGAAGTTTCACATTTCATGGAGTCTGCTTCCATTTTACTGACACTTATTATCAGGGTTATGAAATATCTACACTCTGTTGAACTGAAATATTATTTTCTTCTTTTGATTGTAAACGTTAACTAGCTCATAAACTGGATGCATGATATTAATGATCTTGAACGATCCATCAAATTATGATTCGAGTTAACAAGCCCGGGTGTTTTTCAGTGAGTACTCAGTCATTAAGCACAGAATATTCAGGTTATTTATTTATTTTAGTATTTTCAATATAATTTTTTGTTATTCTGCCTTAAGTTTCGTCTGCTCGTGTTTTCTGTTTGTTTCTCTCTTTATACTAACATAATCAGTTTCTTCTTTAATTCTCGAATCGTTGTGACGTCATGGAATCATTCTGTCGATTTGCACTCTGACGCTTTTGCTTAAAGATATTCAACATGAAGAATAGCCATTTGTTCTTCCATTTACAACTTGCAATGACATGGAAGTGCAATAAATATAGAAAGCAAAGCTATAAACATCATCGAGGCAACACCTTATGCGTTCCTTGATTTTCTTTTTGAAATGTTCCACAACACTGTTACACTGAGGATGATATTTAATTGTCCTAGAAATGTAAGTACCTATGAATTTACAGAGGTTTTCAAATATACCGGATTCCATCGCTGTTCATGATCTCAATGAATTTGCTAGCGAACTCAATATCTTCAAATGACCAGATAAAAGAAAGCTGTAGCTACTGTTTCTGCTTACTGATTCGGAAAGGCTTTCAACTCAACACAGATAGATATATTTTCCAAGTAAACAATGATATAACGATTACCATTAGAACTAGATTAGAATGGTCCAATAAAATCCCCTTTCAACCGCTCATAAAATATTATTGGACTACATCTGAACCAGATAACTCTATGTCTGAAATTTTTCGATTTTGATTTCGATCATTCGTGAAAATTAAATTTCTGAAAAAATTTTCAATCGTCATTGTCTATTTCCGGTCAGAATCAGTGATTTTTAACAGGATTAAGGCATTTATTTTTACCATATTTCATGAGAATTCGTCGTTAACGAGAAATGGAATAGAGTTAATCATGACTTGAGGCATAACTGGTTTTGTTACCTTTGATCTCTAATGATATAGAGTGTTATTATTCATTGTTAATTCCATATATTAAAATTTTTCGATCAAACGAATTTTCTTGAATATCTTAAGGTCTATATTTGTGATTTAATATATCCACGACTATTTTTATGTTCATGTCTTTTTTTGGTTTTAAGTGAAATAATTATTAGGAATCAATTAGTTCATTCTGATTGACCTTGAAACTTAAAAGCTCACATATTTGGACTCTTTTAAATATTTATATTAAAGGATCATCCTCTTTTAAATCGAAGATCTATCTTGTTCTTTTGCCCCTAATGTCTCTAATCTTCTTGATAGGAGAACTTGTATTGTGATCTGTAATCAAAAGAAACTTATACAAGAAGAAGATATTATCTGAATTTACCTCATAACTACAGGATTGCAAAAAGTTCATTTTTAACAGTAGCGTAGCTCGTATAAAACGAATTATGCTCTTGGCTGGGAAATATAAAGAGAGCATGTTCGCTGACTATATTTTGACAAAAACGCCCAAAATGCTTTGTCTGACGCGTTGCAAGTAGGATATAATTTTTTATGAAAGTAAGTATTTTTGGTTGATGACACTCTCATAAGAACGGATTAAAGCTGCCCGAAGAGCTGTCTAGATTATTTTGACAAAAATCAATCTAGACCATTCGGTAATAGTTTAATTAGTGGTGCAGTTATGTCTGAATGATTTGTGACTTATATTTAAAAAAAGCATATAAAATGGTCAGATCTAAGTTTGAATTAATTTTATTTGGTCTTACAGCCGAAAACGGCAATTAAGTAGCTGAAATCAGGAGAGGTTTCATTTTTAGGATTATAAATACTATGTATTCTACAGATTCGACATTTAAAAGCCACTTTGTTAAAAACAAGTTATTCTTCACTTTTTAAGGTGTGGTAAATATCCTTTTGATGTCGTTAATAAGATGAAGGATGAATTTTGATATTGTCAGAAATATCACAACAACATTTCGACTCACGGAATAAACTTAATCAAAACTGTTGAAAAAACTACGAACGTCACATCAAAAAACGTTAGCAAATAAAATTCAATAAACTCCATCAGAGATATGGATAAAACACCCTTATCTCTTTATTTGCATCCGAGTTGCTTATCTGTCAATCACCATATTTTAAATCCAACAGAGAAAAATAATGCTCACAATGTAGTTTGTCTTATATGCTTTCTCTAAGCTGGACGAATCTTGATCATTCATGGTGACCTCGATTAATTTCCAAAAGTCAATAGATATCAATTTGATCCTTCATTCTATTTTGGAGTGACAATGGGGGAACACAATTGAACGATTTTCTACTTTCTGTATTCCACGTCTCTACATTTCTTCGATCTGAGTATTTATTTTTGTTTTAAAGAATTATCGATGAGACTTTGAGAATTAAGAATGGCATCCTTCGTGGTGATTCTATGTTCGATGAGTTTTATCAGCACATAATCATCAGATTTAGAAAATACTTCATTGAAGGTTTCGAAAAAAGATTGAATGGTGCGATTAGTTTCTCCGATATTTATAAATTGACTTTGCATTTTCGTTTTTAGTTTTATTATACCAGGGTGATAAATTTCGACAATTAAATTTTTTCAAGTCATAAAGTAACGTCTTACTACCATTCAGCTGGTTATTCCATCCATTACAGTTATTTTAATTTATTATCAGCTACTGAACATTTGATACGGAAGATGACTTATCCAACTATGTTTATCAGATTACATTAATTTTTAGCATATTTGCATTTGATAGCCTGAGTTCATACATTTTCAGCAGATAGTTCTGATTCATAAATAATACACGTGATCCTGTGTTCTTTTAAAGCCTTGACTTTGAGCGAAACTTGAACAGAAACGTTTACTATTTATGGTTTAGCATTGAGGTTATAAGAAGAAGAGGAATAAAATTTGACAAATAATTTTTATTATTTTATGACTAATTGAGAAAATAAAGAGATAAAGTTCATTCTCTCCTTGTAGATGCCTTAAATAACCTATCATAGGCAATCATTAGTCGAGTGACCTTTAACTAAACATTTACAGCATAATCTCAATGAATCAATATTATGTCTTTTGTAAACATTCAATCATCAGAGCCCTTAAATTAAACTTGCAAGTAATCCTCTATATATCCTGAGTACCCTATTGAGACCGTCTAACAGATGGCAATTCTTATGGTTCAGAGTTACTGATCTTGCATTAACCTTATTCAATTTTAAGAATCTATACCTATGAACATAGTTCACGAAAAGTTATATCTCCCAAAATTTTGAGATGATTAGCTTCAGAAGTTCGGATCAAGTAAAGGATGTTCTTCCTGCTTCCCTCAATGATTTCATGCTCATTGATAGGAGATTTGTTTTTCCCCTGTTATGTTGCACATTTTTTGTGGTGATTAATATAACTTTGTCGAAAATGATTTGAGATGCTTCGGAGGGTTTTCCTTTATTCCTAGTTAATTTGAAATCCAATCCCTGGTTTGATTGAGCTACTTCTCTTTATGGGGTGTCTTGAAAGCAGTTGAAGTGTATGGCTCCAAAAGATCATCGTAAAAGTTGGCAGGTAAGATGGATGAGTCAGGCTAGGGGTGCAACCCTAAGCAAAAGCGATTGTGTTGAAACTTAAGAACCTCTTCATTACATCTGCCAGATTTTATTGTTGGATTTTTTCATGTTTGTAGAAGGTTGTAGTATGCACCCTATAAGGCGTTGCTTTTGACATTAAAATTATGAGTCTACGTAGGTTAAAGATAATTAATTATTTTATTGTTGTGTAGGAATAAACATATCCGTTAATCTACGAGTTGTTCCGATATAATCACGTGATTGCTACACTACCTTCCCTAGTTTTGTGATTATTTCTTCAGTAGCCATCTTTCGGTGAACGCTCTCAGTGTCTTGGTTCTGATATTTCAATTTTCGACCCTGGAACGATGTGGGCGGACTTTAGTCTGTCAATCGAAACGATTTCGTTTTTCCTGCATTCAAAAAATTTTATGTTTTGCTCCTCCTTTCAATTACATCGATAGGGCCATAGTAAGGACGGCTTAGTGATGTATGATGAGCATCGTGACGTAAAAGATAAAGTTTCAAGTTTCAAGGCTACGTAGAGGTAGAAACTTGACGCTTTTCTCATGAAAATGATGTTGGAAGCTGTGCAAAAGACCTCACGGTGTTCCTTACACTCTTCAGAAGGTCAAAATGCATTATTTCTTTACCTTGTGGAAATAAATTTTCAGGCACGGCTATCGGAGATCCCTATAGCAGCTCAGCCGATGAGGCTTGTATGTCTTCTTTGGTCGCTGTGCGTATTCCTAACATTACCCAGGGCAACTCATCAACACAATAATTGTTTGTCAGTCGAGCACGCATAGCAGCTTTAAGGTGCCGGTAGAATCGTTCTACCATCCCATTAGCTTGGAGATGGTAGGCAGTTGTGTGATGCAGCATGCTTCCAAAGAGCTTTTCTATATTATCCCAAAGGTCTGAAATGAATTGTGCTCCTTTATCGGACGAAACGCCGATGGAACCCCATAACGAGAGATCCAGTTCGCGATAAAACTACGGGCAAAGGTCGCAGTCGACGTGGCTGCAACAGGAATGGCTTCCTACGACCTTGTGAACCTGTCGACTATCGTTAGGATATGGGTGAAAGCTTGGGAGAGGGGAAGAGATCCCATAATATCTATTTGGATATGATTAAATCTTCTAAGTATAACATTAAATTCCTCAAGATAAGTCAGAGTGTAGGTTGATCTTTGATTTGGCATGGAATGCACGTATTACACCATTTTGAAACTTTTTTTTAAAGATTTTTTCAATCAAATTTGTATAATATCAATCGAGTGGTGATACGTAGTGACATACGTTAAAGGATGTGGATAGCATCAAATATTTTTTGTTGCTAGGTAAAAGGTACGATCGGTCTCGGTTTCTTGAGTGATACATCCCATTGGACTTGATCTTCGATTTGGACAATTCTTACTTTTTGAGTAACAAGACTCGAATCGGGTTAAATGTTACTTTAGATTTCGTTGTCTTCTAACCGTGATAGAGCCAATTCTGAATTGTCTATGTCAGATAATACAGTGTTAATTACGTTGGTAATGATTCCTGATAGAGCGTCTGCAACTAGGTTGTCCTTTTCAGAAATGTGTTGAACGTTTGTTGTTAATTCCGTGATAATGATAAATGGCGCTGCTGTCTTGCTGTCCAGGCATCTGATATTTAGAAAAAGCGAAAGTACGTGGCTTGTGCTCGGTCAAGACTATAAAATTGCAGCCTTCGAGATTGTAGTGAAAATGACGGCATGCTAAGTATATGGCTAGTAGCTACATGCCAATAGCACTGTATTTTACCTCTAGTTTGCGTAGCTCTCTGCTAAAAAACGGAGAGGTTGCCAATGGCTTTTGATCTGTTGCTCTAACACAGCTCCTATAGCAGTGGACGAGGCGTCTGTAGCCAAAACTAAAACTGCGTTTTCAGACAGATAATCTAACAAGGTAGCTTCCACGAAGGCCTTTTTTGTTTCTTCAAAGGCTTATGTCATGGTATGTATCCAGCTTATATGTTCTCGTTTGGCTTTCAGGGCGTCGTACAGTGGTAGAAGGATGTTGGCTGCACCAGGTATGAATCTATGGTAAAAGTTTATCATGCCAATGAATTCTTGCGATCCTTTAAGCGTGTCAGGAACTGGGAAATGTTTGATAGCAGAAACTTTGTCGGACAATGGAGTAACTCCTCTGTGGAAAATGCGATGGCCAATAAAATCTATTGCTTGGCACCCAAATTGGCCTTTTTTGAAATGAATAACAAAGAATAAATCTTTGAGCCTTTTAAAAAGCTGAAGATGACAACGATCTTTTTTTTCGCTGAACTTACTGAATACGAGTATATCATCTATATAGGCATAAGTAAAGTCTAGGCTTTGCAATGTAGTATCCATGAGCCGTTGGAACGTTCATGCTGAGTTTTTGAGTCAAAAAAGCGTGCGCAATAACTCAAACAAACCAAACCGGGTTATCACTGAAGTTTTTGGGATATCACTCTCTCCAATAGGAATCTGAGGATAGCCCTCAGGAGATCTACCTTGGAAAATATTTTGAGACAGAAAGCCGACGAACGAAGTTGTGCAAATGAGGAATTTGGTGTCTATCAGGGAGGGTTATGTCGTATAAGCGTTCGTAATCTCTACAAGACCTCCATTGGACGTTTTCTTTAAGTAGCAAAAGCAGAGGAGAGGCGTAATGTCTGTTTGACCTCCGTATTATGCCAAGTGTTTCCATTCACCCAAATTCTTGCTACACACAAGATAATTTGTTTTATGGTAGGCGACGAGCTTTAGCATGTACCTGGAAACCGTTTGTGATAATTGTTTGATAGACTCCACGCTTTAGCGCATTTTGAGAAAATTCTGTGATTGGCAACTCTTTGAATTCGGTTAACATTTTTGAGTACTAATCTTCAGCCTCGACAATATCTCGGAGGTGATTTGCTTTAGAACGATTTTCCGCATTCCATGATCTAGTGTAATTGCAGATCAATTAGGCTGCTACATTTATGTCAACGAGAAGGTTGTGATTCCAATGAAAATCAGCTCCAATCAAAGGTTGTGTAACGTCAGATGCGGTGATATTCCATGTAAATGGGCGGTGCGAAAAGATAACTTCGAAATATTCGCTCCCGTATGTTTTAATGATTGATTTTTTGGCGGATGTAAGATTGGGTCTTGAGGTTTATGTAGCTTTTCTTTCCAGGTTGCAGGTAGTAAAGAGATGTCTGCTCCTGTAACTACGAGGAATCGTATTTTAGAATTTTTTGTCAAATATGTGGAACACGGCTGCTGAAACCTTGTGGATGCTGCAGTTAACTTTTTTAGTTTCATCGACATCTTTTGTTTGAACATCACAGGAGATTGACAATATTTCGCTCTACTGCCGAATCTGGCGTGGTAGAAACATAAGGGTGAGCTCTCGATATTGACACAATTATTTATCGTATTCCTTTTGTTGAGCGTTTTAGAAAGATAATGGTTCCTTTCTGTGTGTATTTCCGAGTGCGACTGTTTAAAGATCCAGAGTCCGTCGGCTCTGATACTGATCTCATCAATGTTGTGAAAATCCTCGAGGACGATGTGAAATCTGATGTTTTCTGGCATCTTCCTCATGAATAACTCTTCAAAAAGCAAACAAGACGTGTGACCACCAGATAGTGCTCTCATCTCGGCAAGCAATTCCGAGGGTTTGCTATCTCTCAAACTCGACGAGTCTAAGAGCTTCCTAGCTCTTTCACGCTTCGAACAGCCATAGGCTGCCCGCTGCTGTTTTTTGAAGGCATCCTACTTGTTATTGGCAAGAGGGTTGCTCAGTGTATCAAGGAGATACGTTTCGGTCTCTTGATCAAGCGCTGCGACGACATAATATTACATTGTCTCGTCATTAGTGATTCCTCGAGTGGCAAATTGTGCCTCTGTCTTGACGAACAATACTTCGAGTTGGCTTGTCTAAAAGCTTGGTAATTAACGTGCTACGGCGTTCAAATCCATCTAAGATTCGACTTAGATAACGGGTTCACCAATTGTAGCGTAAGAATATAAGTATTAGTTAATCTAAGAGCCGTTTCGATTTTGTCACCAGATGGCTTGAATCTTATATTTAACTTATTTATGTATAACTGTTTCAAGTGTGAAAGAATATTTTTTAGTTTTAAACTTAATATTGCTTCAAATAAATTTATCAAAAAAATCGAAAAAGGCAAAAACGATTGTATTCGAAAGTTGAGATTGATACATATTTCATTTTTAAATTTATTTTATATTCATGAAAGATTTGAATAAATGAAATTTTCAAAAATAATAAGAATCAAAAACTCAACCGATTTGAATGAAAGTTTAAAATTTAATATTTTTTTGAACTTTTAAACTGAAAGTTTTTTGAGATAAGAATAAAACTTTAAAATCAAAATGGAATGTAATTTAGATAAAATAATGTCAGGGAAAATTCTCTTAAAAATCAACCAAACAACTATTTTTCTCTTATATATTTTCTTAGCCGAAACAAACATTGAGAGCTACAAACTCTATATAAGGCTCAATGGATCGTACTCCTGTGAACATATAGATGATACTGGCCATGTAAAG
>JALDNG010003905.1:0-23106 GCA_024349245.1 Neodontobutis hainanensis
TGGGAAAACCAGTAAAATGCTGATTCATGTTAGACGGCTCACTCTCTGAGAGCCAGTGTTTCATTTTTCTTATCTGCTGTGATTTCAGTATAAATTCTAAGCCCGCCTAGTTAACATTGGGACTGTTCATGCAACTCTGTACACAGACAGAGTTGTATTTTCCATTCCTCCTTTTGCAAAAGATGTCTCTGAATTCTTTTTTCCTTTTTCCTTAAATAAATCACCAAAAGACATCTGTTGTTTTCTCTCAAACTTATTCCACAATAATATATTTATTTTTTCAACCACATTTGAAAGGATTCTTTTAAATAGACTTGAACCATATTTGGACAAAACGGATAATCAGTTTGGCTTTAAGAAAGGACATGGCACAGACAGTTATTTTGCACTAAAGGAAATACTATTTCTGGGTGTAATAAAGCCACCACTAGTAATGTGCAATGGTTTGAAAGTAATGGCTTTTAAACAGTTACAGAATAAATTATTGAACCTGGGCCCCACCCTGGAGCCAGGCCCGTGTGCCCACCACCTGCGGGAGGAACCGTAAGGGGCCGGTGCAAAGTGGATTGGGTGGTAATTAAAGGTGGGGGCCTCGGCAACACAAACCCCGGACAGAGAATCTTGCACTAGGGACATGGAATGTCACCTCGCTGGCGGGTAAGGAGCCTGTTCTTGTGCGGGAGGCTCTGGAACCCAAATCCTCGAGAGAGGCTGGACTCTCCCGTACTCTGGAGTTGCCTGCGGTGAGAGGCGGCGGGCTTGTGTGGGCTTGCTCATAGCCCCCCATCTTAGCCGCCATGTGTTAGAGGGTCGTTTCACTGCACCTTCGGGTCGGGGATAGGTCCCTGTTGTTTGTGTTTACGGGCCAAATGGCAGTGTAGAGTACCCAGTCTTCTTGGAGTCTCTGGGAGGGGTGCTGGAAAGAGCACTGACCTGGAACTCTGTTGTTCTACTGGGAGACTTCAACGCTCACGTCGGCAGCGACAGTGACACCTGGTGATGGGATGCCATCAAGCTGAAGAAGGCTTGTGGGGCTCCTGAGGCAGCTGATAGGTACTGGCAGGCCAAGCAGACTTCAGCCCAGGTGGTTGTGGAGGCAAAATCTCGAGTCTGGGAGGAGTTCGGTGAAGCCATGGAGAAGGTCAATCGGTTGGCCTTAAAGAAATTCTGCCAAACCGTCCAGCGCCTCAGGAGAGGGAAGCAGTGCCCTGCCAACACTGTTTACAGTGGAGGTGGGAATCTGCTGACCTCAACTGGGGACATTGTTGGGGAGGTGTAAGGAATACTTTAAGGATCTCCACCAACACGTCTTCCACTGAGGAAGCAGAGACCGAGGGCTCAGAGGTGGACTCATCCATCCCCCAAGCCAAAGTAACTGAGGTAGTTGGGAAGGTCCTCGGTGGCAAGGCACCGGGGGTGGATGAGATACGCCCTGAGTACCTCAAGTCTCTGGATGTTGTGGGGCTGTCTTGGCTAACACGCCTCTGCAACATCACGTGGCGTTTTGGGACAGTACCTCTGGACTGGCAGACCGGGGTGGTGGTACCTCTTTTCAAGAAAGGGGACCGGAGGGTGTGTTCCAACTACAGAGGGATCACACTCCTCAGCCTCCCTTGGAAAGTCCAGAGTACTGGAGAAGAGAATGCGGCCGATAGTTGAACTTCGGATTCAGGAGAAACAATGTGGTTTTTCGGTCGTGGAACACTGGACCAGTTCTATACCCTCTCCAGGGTGCTGGAGGGTTTATGGGAGTTTGCCCAACCAGTCCACATGTGCTTTGTGAATCTGGAGAAAGCATTCGACTGTGTCCTTCTGGCACCCTGTGGGGGTGCTCTGGGAGTATGGAATCCGGGGCCCTTTGCTAAGGGCTGTCCGGTCCCTGTACGACCGAGCAAGAGCTTGGTTCGCATTGCCGGCAGTTGGCTCCATCAGGCCAGGACCTTCAGTGTGCACTGGGAGGGTTTGCAGCCGAGTGTGAAGCGGCTGGGATGAGAATCAGCACCTCCAAGTCTGAGACAATGGTTCTCATTCAAAAAGGGTGGCTTGTCCCCTTCAGGTTGGTGGAGAGTTCCTGCCTCAAGTGGAGGAGTTCAAGTATCTTGGGGTCTTGTTCACTGACATAAAAATGTTGGCTGCTTTGCAACCTTAGGTAGTACATTATCTTTCAATGTGATCAGCTGCAGTTTTGTGTTTTACACAGAACAAAGGTGTCCACAAACTTTAGCAAGCTAACGCTAACTACAGCGCTACAAGAGTAGTGTTGTATAATAGGCTGGCCTGCCATAACTGGTCATTTTCAGTTTAAAACTAGGTGAAAACTTCATCCCCAGTTAACTATACTCTACAGCACCTGAAAATACTTCAGAGACTTGCAATTTGCCACTTCTGACACCATGTTTAATGACGACACGGGACTCTGTGTTTACTGTGTAACAGGAAGTCACAAACAACACGCACAGCAGCAAGGCATTATAGGAAGGAAAAATAGCCTAATATTAACTAGCTACTAGTCGGCAGTTTTATTACCTTTAGATTGCATTTTTGAGACATAGGAACACCTTAGTTGAGCTCAGTAGGTTAGAAAATGTCTTAACTCATGCCTAGCTAGAAACGGAAGTCATTTCTTTATATGTTGTAATTTATTTATACATTTTACTATGTCAAAGAGCCATCAAATGTTATCGCAATTTTGATGTTTTTCAAATATCTTGCATTGACTATTGCTTGGTTTTGCCGTGTGTCTTTTTTGGATACTTTAGTTGGTTATTTGAACTTTGGACCTGCGCTGTTTTTATGTTTTTGGTGTTTTCTGTTCTGTTAATACATTTTTTGAACTTAATGGAAAATGGAAAATTGTTGATTTAACTTCTGGTTTGACAAGTGAAATTTATTCCAGAGCCTTGTTATTTCATTATAATTGTAAATCATTTATACATTTTACTGCAGTGTATTCATTTATACAATATTGCAGTGTTACCGCAATATTCAATAGTAGCATGTTTTTCAAATATCATGCAGGCTTACATTTAAGGTAAAGTTAAAGAAATAAAAAAAAAAAATGATTATCAAGCCAAAACATACAAATGTTTCTACAGTGTGCTACTTAAAGTGGCTAGCTTTTAGATTCTGTCCAGCTGAGGGCACTGTGTCAGAAAAATGGACATGATTCTACCAATCATGAACCATTAAATTAATACATTTACATTTATTAATTTAGCTGACGCTTTTATCCAAAGCAACTTACATTAAGCTTCTATTCACCAGTGTTACAGCTGGAACACCACTGGTTATACAATAATGTATATTTTTCAGACTTTAAAATTACGTGACACTTCAAGCTAAATGTCATGCAGTATTACAGGAACCTAAGGGACTGACACACCTTGTTAAATGCCTTTAAAACCACAAAGCCAGTTCCTTTTCCAGTACATAGAGCATTGTGTTTCTGACTGAACACAGTGTACACAAGTGTCTGACTCACCCTCAGGTGCTTTTATATTATAAAATACCATGTGCTTTGATGTGAGGCAGAAGGTGCATACCTGATCTAGGGTGTTGTCATATACAAGCACTTTAATAGCTTGCTATTTATCATAAACAGACAATAGTATTTGCCTACACTGCAAATAAGGGGTGCAAAACATATTTTTTAGTCTGAGTCTTGGTTTATTGACCCATACCCAATGTCAGTTGTTTCGATTACATAGACCTTTGTATCCAAATTTGGCTAGGGTTTGTTAGATGTTTAGAATAGTTTTGCTGGTTAATTAAACTTTGGGCTTACCTGCGTGTTTTGCCTTTTGAGTCCTTCATCTTATGTCATTCTTGATTCAAACACAAAACACCTGAAATCAGAGCTTGTCTGCTACTTGAGGTTTTCCACAGATGGTTATTTTGACAGAAAAGGAGCACAATGAAAATCTAATGAACCCCCATCTATGACTTACCAAGAACATTAACAAAACAAGATCAGAGTGCATTATCCTGATTTAAGAGACAAGTTTTATTTTTTCCTTTTTTTCATTTATTGTCTTTTTTTTTTTTTTTTTTTCCTAGAAAAACACAAAACAATCTAGAACATGATGGTCAGCGTACAATAAAAACTAACAGGTCACAGAAAACTGGGTCAAAGCTGAAGTTCATTAAGCAAATATGTCAAAGGGTAAACAATCACTGGTTATATTTGTAGACCAAGTGTGCTCCTCCATTACAAAGTAAGACATTCAAGTCCTGAGGCAGGTAGTCCAGAATGGGCTGCCATGTGTTACAAAAGCCCCTTCTAAGAGCGCTGGGTCATTTCATTGGAAAAACTTTGAATATCTCTTTGTACTATTGTGTAACAGACGTCTCTGAATCCACTGTAGCAGTATGCACTGCCACTGCACTGCTAGATGTAAAACTTTACGCACTAATGCAATTTGTCCCGGCAGCAATGATGAACCCTCTAAAGACAATCCAAAAATATATAACTGTCTGTCAGACTATCTGCATTTCCTTCTGAGCACACAATAAAAAGCCCCCAATGATTGTGTTGGCATAATAAAATAGAGGAGGAAAGGTCTCTGGATAAAGATGCGGATTTTGGTTAAGTCTGTTGTAAAGGCATTTGCACCCCACAGCACTCACATTTATGTGCCATATTGCAAAGTCTTGTGAGCAACTCCCACAAGATCACAAACACAGAAGCGGCAGCCAGCAATCCACTACACCTGAGCTTGTGGTGTGTCAGTCCCTTGACAGCAACAATATGGCGGGTATGAGACTCTGCAACTTACCAGGAAACAGTAATGGGAAGCTGTCTCCCTTAGGGGTTCTACTAACCTCTGTACCTATGGTATATTAACCTTTTTCAGAGTGACATGACAGGCACAGCGGACTTCCGTTATCATCCCTCTGGTTTCAACTGAAAGCCCAAATTTAACTAAACTTTGTTGAAGACAGCCACC
Organism: Neodontobutis hainanensis; assembly: GCA_024349245.1. Lineage (NCBI taxonomy): Eukaryota > Metazoa > Chordata > Actinopteri > Gobiiformes > Odontobutidae > Neodontobutis > Neodontobutis hainanensis. Next base: position 4,947 of record JALDNG010003905.1, read on the forward strand.
CAAAAAGACAACTTCACACTCTCTCTTACATGCGGCAAATGGCAAAGACTGTCTCGACACTCTTGTACACACGTCAACCTGTTCTCTTTAAATGAAAATGATCAGTGAGTGTGCAGCACCCTGGTGCCTTTATAGGGTAGTTAGCCACATCACAAATGATGTGTCTTAAAGAGGTTATCCATGCCACCTAACCCCTGTGGGTCAGTCCCTGTACATGTGGAATATTTAAGTAGGTGGAGAGGTCATCTCAATACAATAGAGATTTCCTGTCTTATGAAGCCGGGCTGTGGACGAGACTGTTGGTGAAGGGCTGGGGGTAGTGTGAGAAAAAAGGGTAGCTAGATGAAAGGTTGGGAAAAGTTGGCCTGTAGTTGGCCGAATCAGCTCTTCGATTCGTGTGGCCCATAGTTGTAATCCTTTTATCTCTGTTAAGCTGCGCAGAAGCTCACTGGTCTGACTCTCGGTGTTGTAGACTCTTTTCTGAATGTCCACAGTCCACTCAGAGGTCTCGGGTCAGCTCCTCGGACTGTGCATTACTTTGATGTTATCCTTTGAAGCTTTCTCTCACATCACAATGGGATCTTCCTGAAAATGAAATAAGGTATTTTATAAACATAGCAGACATCAACATCAAACACAACAACATCAAATCAAAGATCAAACATAACTACAGTTGCAGTTAAACATCAAACACAACAACATCGAACATAACTACAGTTGCAGTTATAGGATAGGGATGACAGCACGTGGTCATGCGATGGAATTTTTGGGGCTTACAATGAGGGAGGGAGGGGCAAGGGGGTAGAATAACAGGGTCAGACAGATGTAAACATGGCAGACTCTTGGTTTGGGCTTGGTTAGGATAGAGTCAAGGCCTCTGTTGGGCGATGTTTTGCCTGTGCGTTGGAGAGGCTCAGTGGCCCTGAGGGATGGAAAGTCAAGCGGATAAGATAAGACCCAGGCTAGACTAGGCTGGCTAGACTTCTCAGAGGGACAAGGCGTGTCCATTTTGTGGAGTAACCTTGATGTTTCCTATCCCTGGTCAGGACAGTAATACCACGTAGCAGCTCACCGGTCTGTTTCTCGATTTTATACAAAACTAAAACACAGAATCTGCCAGTTTTTCCAGGCGTTCTGTGAGTAGCCTGCCAAAGATCTTGCCGGGCAAATAAGAACCCTTCTTTTGTGAAAAAATTGTGTCAATAGCGCTCAGGGAACAGGTAATCAGATCCATTTCTGTTCTTAGGAGTCCAGCAGGGAGTAGGGTCCAGTGAGACGAGACAGAGAAGCACACACTGATAAGCAGACAACAGGAGCAGAGGGTAGAGACTTGTCCGCCTTGTCCAAGAGCAGGAAGTGAACAGTATAATGTTCAATATAGATTACGCAACTTCATTATGTTATTTCCATTCAATCAAGCTGTGTTTTAAGTGTTAGAAACCAGCCTTCAACAGAGAGGAGTGGGAGACCATGAGTGACAATCACAGAGACAAGATAGAGATGTACTCATAGTTCAGTGATTTTTACTGGTGACGGTCTCAGTCTGCTCTTGAGACATTGTCTTGAGCCTGGAGTTTTACAGTTCAGTCTCTGTGGAAGTTTTCAGCGTAAAAAGAATAGTGAGTGAGTGGTTAGAGTAAACATGTGATAAGAGCAGACTGTTTAATGTTGTTGCTTGAAATATTTAGCCCCATATTAGTGGTATTTTTTTTTTTTTGACAAAATTAAGTAAAGATGATGGTTGCTGCTGTTCTTCTGACGCTGACAGGTTAGAACAAGATTAAAATATATGAGTATATATATTAGTGCTGGGCAAGTTAACCCGTTATTTTTGCGTTAACGCATTAATGAATTAACACCGATAATTATTTTATTGCGCGTTAACATCGCCAATTAGTATAGTGGAAGATGTCGGTCTGAAGAACATTCTTAGGATCACAACGATCCTAAGATGACTGCACTGACTGCAATGCCTGCACGTATGAGCCGCCCTCATGACGCACCTTCACAAGAAGAATACACGAGTTGTATGAAAAGGAGAGGACTACAAAAGCAACGGTGTTACAACGTGCACCAACTGATTCCCAAGAAATATTTAAACTGCTACTAACTTTTAACTGCTGTAAAAGCACCTTATATGTTTAAAGTGTTTGCAAACCAATATATATATATATATATATATATATATATATATATATATATATATATATATATATATATATACAAGTAGCTTAGCAATTACTAGCAGTTACATTGAACAAATTGACATAAAATTTAAAAATTTAAAACTAAAGTTTATTTCTTAGAGTGTATACACGGGGGAAAGGCACTTTTATTAATAATTAGCTGCATTGCACCTGAACACATTTTCCGCCCAATATAAGTGATAATATTGAAGCAAAATAGTATTATTTTTCACCTCTGCTGGATCAGTGGATAAAAGACTAAGTATAAAGAGAGGCTCACAGCACCAACTACTCATCTGTGGTTCACCTTGATGTAATAAGGAATGTAGCCACCCTGTAGCCATCAAACTTATCCTATCTAGTCATGTCAGTGTAAGGTCAAAGCACATATTGCAATCACTCTTCACTGAAGTCAAAATAGATTTTTGATAGAGGTATTTGCTGACACTCTAATGCCCAAATATGTTAAGCTTTTGCTGACCACCTAAAAGGAAAGTTAGCGGGTGGGTTTTTTCTCATCTAATCCCCAATGGCAGGGCTTTAGATTTTTCAAATGTTATTTTGTATCTGGAAATATGGCCAAATTGTCTGTCTCATTGTCTGTTTCTCCGTGGCTGCTGCAATGCTATAGAGGACATGCAGTACCTGCATGACCTGGACACACCTTCCAGTATGCTAGAAATCATAAAGAAACAGCCATACAAAATGAAAGATAAGTGGAGAAGCAATGCCTGTGGCCTACAGGAGAAAAATAAACGGAGAGCAAAGTTTATAGACATTACAACCTTTGTTGAAAAACAAGTAAAGATCCTTACTGACCCAGTGTTTGGCAACATACAAGACACTCCTATATTTAATAGAGGTGTGAGCAGCAAACCCAAACCCCATTCACGTTCTGGAACTAAAAGCACCAGATTTGCCACAACTGTGGAGCAAATGGAGAGTAAAACTTTGTATGTGTGCAAGGTCACCAATACTCACCAAACACCTAAGAGTGGTCCCTGCTGCACTGGAGGTCACACATGGGAAACTTGTGTGTGATTGGAAAAAATGGCACACAAGGAGAAAATTGATTTCCTGAAGTAAAAAGGAGTATGTTTTGGCTGCCTGTGCACATGGCACATCAGCAAATACTGTCAGAAGAGTATTTCCTACTGGAAGTGTGGCTACAAACATTCAACAGTGCATCATAAAGACAGTGTGGCAATGGAAGAACACGCGGAGGGAAGTGTTCAAGTGTCGGTGGACAACACTCTGGTTTCCAGTGGGCTTACAGGGGCTGGCGAACAGGATTGCAAGCTCCTCATTGTGCCAGTTCATGTCAAGGCTAAGAAGGGCAGTAAAATCATCCTCACATACACCTTACTGGACCCAGGCAGTACAGCAGAATTCTGTAAAGAAAGTTTAATGCACAGGCTGAAGGCTTACAGGAAGAAGGACCAACTTTCTACTGAGGAACAGGGGCCAGGAGAAAGTGATCAGAACAGTTATGCTGTGCCGGAGCTAGAGGTAGCAGCACTGAATGATGCCAAAAACCCATATATAGAGTCAATGCCAGTACACAGGAGCAATATTCCAACTGAGGAAAATCTGAGAAAATGGCCACACCTGAGACACCTCGCCTTACCTCAGATTGACGCCGGGATTGAGTTCCTCATAGGGACTAATGTTAGCAGGGCGTTGGAGCCACTGGAGTTCATCCATAGCAGGAATGATGGACCATACGCTATAAGGACTGTGCTGGGTTGGACAGTCAATGGACCACTGACAGGAAACAGTGGGAAGGCCATTGATTGTGCATCAGTTACAGTAAACGGGGGGTCCATCATAAATCTGGATGAGCTGTGGCAACAACAGTTGAAGAAGGATTTCCCTGAGTAAGCCATGGAACCGCTGGAAGTTATCCAGCTTGTCGGATCCACCGATCTCTCGTCTCTCAGTCTTAGATTCTGTTTCCCTCGATGAGCTGACAAAGGTGGTTTCTTCATGTAAAGCAACTACGCGTCTCCTGAATATCCTCCCAGCAAAACAGCTTAAAGAACTGTGGCCCTATGTGGGGCAAATTATATTAAACATTATAAACTTGTCCCTGTGTCACCGTTCCTTCTCTTTTCAAACAGGCTGTGGTCAAACCCCTGCTCAAAAAAACCTACTATGGATCCTGGATGCCTAAATAATTTCCGTCCTGTCTCCAATTTACCTTTTCTATCTAAAGTCCTCGTAAAAGTTGTGCTAAAACAACTTACTCTATATCTATCAGAAAATTACCTCCTCGAGCCGTTTCAGTCTGCATTTAGTTTTCTTATTCCACTGAAACAGCTTTAGTTAAAGTAACAAATGATCTCCTCCTTCAGATGGACGAGGACTCATCGGCTCTACTGTTATTGCTGGATCTCAGCTGCATTTGATACGATTGATCATGCAGTGCTAATCAACAGACTTAAAGATGTTTTTGGCATCTCTGGCTCTGCTCTTGCTTGGTTAGAATCCTATCTGTGTGATAGGTCTCATTTTGTCTCTTTTAATAAATCCTTCTCCTCCACGGCACCAGTGAAGTTCGGTGTGCCACAAGGGTCTGTGCTCGGTCCCATACTTTTTTCACTATATGTTACACCATTGGGACAAATCATCAGAAGTTATGGAGTGAACTTCCACTGTTATGCTGATGATATACAGCTGTATCTACCAATAAAAGCAAATAATACTACTGACATCATGCGTCTAGAGGCCTGCCTCGTTTCAATAAAAAACATGGATGTCTCAAAACTTCCTCCATTTGAACTCGGATAAAACAGAGCTCTTGTTAATTGGTCCTGCCAGTCATCGGCACAAGTTCAACAATCTTACTGTCTCAATCAACAACTGTGTGTTGGAGCACGGCAAAACTGCAAGGAACCTCGGTGTCATTTTTGACTCCACACTATCTCTGCAGCAGCACATTAGTGAGGTCACTAAATTGGGCTTTTTTCACTTGAAGAATATCTCAAAAATTCGCTCCTGCCTCTCTTTAGCTGATGCTGAAATTCTCATTCATGCATTTGTCACATCCAGGCTGGACTACTGCAATGCGTTATTCTCTGGACTGCCGAAGAAAAGTACTCACAGTCTACAAATGGTCCAAAATACAGCCGCCAGACTTTTAACAAAGACCAGGAAGTTTGATCACATTACTCGGTCCTGGCTTCATTACACTGGCTTCCTCATGTTAGAGCTGATTTCAAAGTTCTCCAGTTAACATATAAAATCCTTTGTGGACCCTCTTACCTATCTGACCTTATCACCTGGTATACTCCAGCTCGTACCCTTCGCTCTCAGGACGCTGGCCTCCTTCAACTTCCTCGAATAAAGAAGAAGTCTGCTACAGAGCCTTTTCTTATAGAGCCCCATTTTTGTGGAATGGGCTCCCGGTGGAAGTGCGGCGATCTGACTCTGTTGAGATTTTCAAAAGCAAACTCAAAAAAACTTATTTCACCAAACGTATGGAGACTGATGATCATAGGGTTATTTTTACACTGGTTGTAGCTGTAGGTACACACTCAACCGCTCATATTATTATTACATCTGCCTTTTTTCAGTAGTATTTAGCACTTTTGTTTTTCTCCTTTCTACCTCCTCCTAGGGTGGACGCAAACCTCTGATCTGCTGGATGATCTGTACCCCCCACCCCTGGACTCTGCTCCAGTGTGAGGACCCACAGCTCATCTTTCATCTACCTTGATTTTGGCTGAGGTCCCATCCACCTTACACACACACACACACACACACACACACACACACACACACACACACACACACACACACACACACACACACACACACACACACACACACACACACACAGAGTGGACACTGGACGCTGTCAACATAAATGTTTTTTGTGAATATGTTTTGTATTTTTATGTATTTTTTTTTCAACCGTCCTGGACACATTCTTGCACGGCCTGTCCGTCCTGGGAGTGGATCCCTCCTTCTGTGGTTCTCCCTGAGGTTTCTCTTTTTTCCCGGCTGGGTTTTTTTTGGAGTTTTTCCTCACCCTGAAGGAGGGTCTAAGGACAGGGGATGTTGTCTAGTGCAGTCTGTTAAGCCCTCTGAGGCGGCTGTTGTTGTGATATTGGGCTATACAAAAATAAATGTCTTGTCTTGTCTATCCGCAGTGAGAGCAATGGACTCTATGCAACAAGGACAGTGCTGGGCTGGACGGTAAACAGACCACTGACAGGAAACGGTGGGGAGGCTGCCTGCTAGCAGCCAGTAATTGTGAACAGACTGCCCATTGTGAATTTGGATGAACTGAGGAAACAGCAGCTTAAGATGGACTTTCCTGAGACTGCTTGGTGAAACAAGGCGGTCTGTCCAAAGAGAACCATCATGGAGGACACCACGGCATTAGGGACGAAGCTGACTCGCAGGCAACAGAAGAAGATCATGGAGATCACCACGACAGTAGTGACGAAGATGACTTGTACACACAAGGAGACCCTAGTCAAGCACAGTGTGAAGTCAGAATAAGGGTTGAATGGTGCATTAGGTCAGACACCTTCAAGTTCAATATCTTGCTGAAAGATAGACAACTCAATCGCAGAGGGATCCTTTCGACAGCCAGTTCAATTTATGACCCTCTAGGAATCCAGGAGTCCAGCTGTTCTGAAAGCAAAACTATTATTGAGAAATCTGTGCTGAAGAGGAATTGGATGAGACAATCAAAGAGTTGACAGCAAGGGCTTAATCTGCTGGACATATTCTGAGTAGACTGTTTTGACCACTGTTTGTGGATTATTAGACATTCGGAGAGTTCCAATCACATGGCAGTTGCTTCAGTGCATTTAGGGGTGTGTTCCTGGTCAAGACAATCTCCTGAACTCCAAACTGAAGGTCAGAATGGGAAAGAAAGGTGATTTAAGCAATTTTGAGTGTGGCATGGTTGTTGGTGCCATGGTTGTTTGGTCTGGGTGGAAGGGGGTTCGACAGGGGTGCTTTGGACTCTAGGAATTGGCCGAGGTGGACAAGTGGTGCTCCTGGGTCGTACTATGGGGGATGTTTGTAGAGATGATGATAGTACCCATGACAAGGCCAAGTTATATGTATTTTTATTACAGATTTCACTAAATTTTCAAATGATCTGGAAATCCCGTTGGTGAATCCGGGATGGGACAGAGATGGTGAGGTCCAGAAGGCGTTGATGCTACTGGAGAGGGTTCTATTGGGAAGGGGGGGGATGATGGGATGATGGCACGGTTAGAGAAGGATCCTTGGCTGGTGAGGCAGGAGTGTTTTTTTTATTCGGTGACTGGTTTATTTAACCTTAATTTATCCCAAAAATCCCACTAAGATTACAAATCTCTTTTGCAGGAGCTGATGGCATCTCAGAGGTTCTCAAGTTTGTCTAAAAGCCTAGAGAAATCCTTCTTTTAAACTAAAGAAATCCTTCTTTTCTGAATCCCCCTTCCTGGTTTCAACTGTACCATTATTTGTGTTTGGACATGACTTGAGAGAGGACTGCTGTTATATCAGTGACCGTAGCACTTGGAGAGCTGCATGTAACAAATCTACTGTTGTTTATGTCTCTGATAGCACCGTCTCCAAGCAACAGGATATTTCTGTCCTTCAATTTTTGGCATAGATTACAATTTTCATTGTTGGCATTACTATAATTGTTACCTTTGGGAATATATGGTGTCTGTTTAAGATGTGTTCTTTCCACATACTGTATCTCTTAATCATCATAGGATTGAATCAGACCCAAGGAATTGTGCACAATGAGACCCTGAACACACTAATATGACAAAATAATGGCTCTGCTTTTGAATCCAATGTAATGTTTTGCTATCAGTAATACACAATACATTTGTGATAACTCTGGAATAAACATATCATCCACATAAACAGTAGAAGTCTCCAAAGTGCGGCTACAGTAGACAAATCTTTACAAATATAAATGAGGAAATTGTAATTGGTAGAATTTTACCCATATTTACTGTATTGAGACACAATCCCACAGATAAAGCATAATACTGCTATAAAGTTAAGCAGAAACAGGTCAATAAAATGTAATGTAAATGTAGCATATAACTCCTTCATGGAAAAGGTGATAAAATTGTATGAAAAACAATGCAAAGAAATACCTTTTAGAAAAACAAAATCTAAATCATGGATGACCAAAAGAATAAAACATGCTTGTAAAAAAAAAAAGTAGCGTGTAAAAAGTAAAAAGTGTAAAAAATATAAAATAAATTATTATGGATCATCAGAAAAAAGAATATTACAGTGAAAAGCTAAATGAAAACAATTCAAAGGCAACATGGGGCATAATAAACAGTGTGATTAAAAGTAACAAAGTTAAAACCACATATACAAACTACTTTGTTAAGGAAAAGGCCGACATATATAATGAGAAAAAGATTGAAGATGAATTTTGGAAATATTTTGCAAATGTGAGCCCCAGTGTTGTGGATGTGGACATGAACTCAAAAGTAAAAGACACAACCCAAAATACAAGAATTGATAGGGTGAATAGCATTTTCCTTGACAGTGTAGAAAAAGATGAAATATAAAAAATAAAAAACTGTGGAAACAACAGATCAACTGACGGTGAAGATCTAGACATGATACTTGTAAAAATATAATTGAATCTGTCATTGAACCATTCCTATAACTGTAATCTCTCATTAACAGGCATTTTCCAAAAACATAAAAATAGCATAAGTAGTACCTCTTTACAGAAATGGTGATAAACATGACTTTTCAAACTACAGGACAGTCTTGTTGCTTTCACAGTTTTAAACTAGAAGGTTTTTGTAACAAGGTCGGATAAATTTATTGAAAAACAAAACATTCTAAACAGTAGTCAATATGGGTTTAGGACAAAGCACTCAAAAAGTCCACTCCCCCTCCCTCCCTCCTCCGTCTGCTCAAGGTTGGCTGGCACACCTGTCAGCAATCTCCTCATCAGTATCCTGTGTACTTAAGCCCAGACCGTCCTCTCAGACTCTGTCAGGTTGTCAGTGTGCCTCTGTGGTGAGCGGTGGCTCAGGGTGCAAGGTTGTACTTGGAATTGTGTGCGGTCTATCTGTCCTCAGTTCCAGTTCCTGCTGGGCTCCTGTACCTGCCTCTGCCTACTCCAGTCTACTCCTGCTCTGACTTTGGTGTTCTTCCAAGAACGGCATCTGTCCTTGCTTTACGGCTTTTGTTATTTACTTACCTGCTTTCAATAAATGCTTTTGAATTGTGTCGGCTGCGCCTGCATTTGGGTCCTTTTCTGCTGGTGTTGTGGCAAGAAATAAACAATATTTTATAAGTATTTTCATTGACTTGCCTTCATTGAAAAAAAAAGTGTGTTTGATGCAATAAGTCATGAAAGATTACTTCAGAAACTCAACAGAATCAGAGTGATAGCCCATCAGTGGATTGAAAGCTACTTGGAAAATAGAAAATATGTATAGACAAATAATATAAACTTAGATATGTGTGACATCAACTGAGGAGTACCACAAGGCTCAGATCTTGGGCCCAATTTAACTTATTTCGCACATGAATGACGGGGGGGGCGATGATACAACTTTATTTTATGGAGGGATTTTACAAGAAGTACCAAAGGTGGTAAACAAAAAGCTTGAAAAAAATAAAACAATGGCTCAGTATAAATAAAATGCTTATTATATTAAAAATATCAGTGTGACTGATATTCTGAAGGTAAAGGAATAAACATTTTTAGGAGTTAAAATTGAACACAATGAACACCAAAGCCTTTGCCATATTACATAAGGTCAAATACTTTTAAAATAAATCTGCACTTACGTTGAGCAATTCCATGATTGTGCCATATTTAACATACTATGTAGAAATTTGGGGTTGACATGCAAATACATTGACAATTTAAGGAGAGACCATAACTTTTAAGTACATTTTTGTACTACATTAAAGAAACAGTGTATTACCAGAAATGGTGTGACACTATGGAATGGACTGGACAATAATATGAAGAGTGTGGTAACTTTACAACAATTAAAAAAATATATAAAAGATGTTTTTTGATAGGTATGCTGGGATGTAAATGGTAATGGTAGATGTAGTAAATAATGTTAATAATGGATTAATTTAAGTGATTAACTAACATGATATCTGTTTTGTTTTTATTGTTTGTTTTTTTCTTCAGTTTAGTGAATGGAACTTATTATAATGGTTTTGCTGTTTTGTCACAATGTAAAGCACTTTTGTTTAAATGTTAGAAGGGTTAGGCAAAATAAGTCTTAACTTCAGCCTAAAACCCTTTTGGTCAATGTTTTATATTTAATAGGTTTTCTGTTCTTTAAAATTTTTATGACCAATAAAAACTGAACATGTTACCTGCAAATTTCTACAATTTATTGGTGCAATTAAATGTAAAACCTAGAATTAAAAAAATATATTTTACCTGGTTTTGACACCATAATAGTTTATACGTTATTAATACTTGAGGTACCCTGTTAATGTTGTCTTGAAAGATGACAACTTTAACTTGCTAATTTCAAAACCATGTCCATAGCCTTGCTCATGTTATAAACTGACTGACAGAATTGCAAAATAATTAACAATTGAAACAGTTGCCTCGCTGTGTAGCAAGAAGAGCTGTCTTCCCTGTGTGGGGATTGTTGAGTGTTTCAAGAGGCAAAAAAACAAACAAAAAAACAGTAGCGTTTAATACAACAACTCTTATATCTTTTATTGCAACAAAGCTGTAGGTTATATAAAGTTTATGAAGCTGCAGCGGCTAGTGTTGAAGCTAAGGCTAATGTCACCATTTAACAAAATTTTAAAACTGTAAAAATTTTGCTAAAGACAGAAAAAAAGACTAAAGCAATAAACTGCAAAATAATAGAGTTTATAGCGATAGAGGACCAGCTGTTTTCCGTGCTGGAGGACTCTAGTAGGTACTTTAGCAGTGTTACAGCTGACCACTGGAGGCAAGGTGGGTTAAGTGTCTTGCCCAAGGACACAACAACAGTGTGAACTGTGGGGAGAGTGGGATGTTATGATGTGATGTTTCGAGTTTAGAACAACGTTATACTTTACCAAGCCAATGCTACTTCTGAGACTGAGCCTTGTCTGTCTTGCCTTTTATGCTAATGTTGCCACTGTCATGGCCGCTGGCCCAGGAGCAGAAAGAGCCCAAAGCAAAACCCCAGACTCAGGTAAAGGGCTTTAACAAAAATGCATTTCTTAAAAGACAAAACAAAAACTAGAAAACAGGATAACCAAGATGCATTTCTAAAATCCGAGCCTTTGAAAAAATTGTTTACACCTTTTATCACAAGTAAACTGGACTACTGCAGTTCATTATTCTCTGGGCTCTATCAAAAATCAATTAAACATCTGCAGCTTCTGCAGAACTCAGCAGCTCGCATTCTGACCAAGACAAAGAAATGATCTTATATTTCACCTGTCGCTGCACTGGCTTCAAGTTCTTATCAAAACTTACTTCAGAAATTCTTCTCATAGTCTACAAAGCTCTAAAGACGCTCCTCTCTTCATCGATCTCTACTGACTCGATACAAGCCAACAAGGGCTGTCCGTCCCTCAGCAGCTGGTCTCCTTGTTGTACCTTATGTTCAGTCCAAAGCTGGTGAAGCTGCATTTGTTCTTTATGCTCGAAAAATGAAATTCACTTCCAGAAATAATAAAACTGCACCAATATCCTATCAAAATACTCAAAATACACTTTTCTCATTTGTTAATTAACAACTGTAATACATCTGTTCATGTATTTTTGTACTATTGTTTTTTTTTTTTTTTTTTTTTCACTTCTGTAAACCCATTGAGCAACTTTGGTACCAAATCTGCTCTATAAATACTTTCTCTTCTTTTCTGCTTGACGTGTTGATGTATTAAAACGTTGGTCTTAGAATACTGTAAAATTGTCAAGTGTATGTTTTTTTTTCCCACACATAAAATCTTGCTGGACACTTTTGGCTGGGAACACAAGTGTTTACTTTCAGCTCATTGAGGCATACAGGCCATAAATAAGAAGCAGAAGTTCAAAAGTATATTAACACTAACTGCAGTTATAAAACCAAAACAAAATGAAGATTTGTGGTGCATTTGTGGTCCTGGGCAACTCGGAATATCTGAATTAGGAAGTTGTTTTTGGACTTCTTTGTGTTTACATGTTTTCAGCTCAGGAATGTCGGAACAAGATAGACGCTGAGAGAAAAATGTGCTATTGTTATTTTTAAATGGGTTAATTCAGTCAAAGTAGCAATTATTAGCTGTTCAAGAAAAGGTTAATATATTACGTATGTTGAAAAGCTAAATAAGGGATGTCAATAAATAAATACCTTTGCTAATATACTGTATTCTTAATAAGCTTTTATGGACAGAAAAATTAACGTACTATAATATTATCAAGTTAAGGTGCAAAACTGTTGGTATGTTTGCTTTCCTCCAAATCGACACAAAATCTTGGGCGACCCCAACTAACCCGATTTTTTTCCTAGCTTTTATTCCAACTTTAGCAGTTGTTCATGTATTTTGGAAAAAACATTTTCACGAGTTCCAGAGGCCCACATAAATGCACCACAACACACAAAGAAACCATGACACAACTGAATCAGGACTAAATCAAAATATTGCACAAAATTTTTTACTGAAACATTTTATTTTCTCTTTCCTTTGAAGTTACTTGGTTCTTGCAAATGTCTTTGAATCCAGTTTGGAGTCTCTACAGAATGAGAGTGTAGGTGAAAGAGAGTGTGCCGCCATTTGTAAGCACACATTCTTTCTGATGGGAGCCACTTTGGATCTGCCCCTGACACGCGCCCACCAGGTCGTCAAACAGGAAGTCTGCATCGTGGACCTCGACTCTCAGCACGTCCTTTTCCTGGGCCCCCCAGAACGTAAATTCTTCATCCCACCACGGATTGGCCTCATTTGCAATCACCGACGTCTGACCCAAAAAGTTCATGTTGAGGAAGACTTTCACATAGCCGTCCGTGGTCCAGAACAGGCCGGAGGGGAGGTCCTTGGCCCACATGTTGAACACCCGGATGTGGGGTTCGGCTGAGGTCAGACTGAACAGGACGAGAAGAAGAAGAGGGACACAGGAGGCCATGATTTTACAAGAAACTGAAGGCTAGGTTTGAGTTTGACTTTATCCCATTAGGAAAAAGGGGTGGAGTTTAGATCCAGAGAGCCAGAACTATGACCAGGACTAAACATTAACTAAAACCAGACAGGACCAGGAAAAAATAAGGGTCAAATGATGGCTGCTAGCCTCGACCCCAGGCCTGGCCAGGGTGGGGCCCCGGTTTCTTCATACAGGGTGACATCCCAGTGCCTTACATCTTTGTCTAACCTGTCACAATTTGCCTATAGAGAACGTAGCTTCAAGGATCCTTTAGGCTCACAAACCCTCCCCACAATTAAAGAGCAGGTCAAGGACTTTCATTTAGATTTCTCAAACACCGGGAGCCCACGTGTGGTGGTATGACTTTCCACTGGGATCCTGGTTGCATCATATGGAGAGGAAAATCATGAGAGAGTGGTTAAAATGAGCAGCTGGTTGTGTTTGGTTTAGGCCTGAACTATCCTTTCCTCACAGTCCACTGTTGGATAATGTAGGTTCAAGGACTAACAAAGGATAAGGTTTTGGCTAAACCAAGATTAAACCAAGATTCCTGCTCACCACAAAAGGCTTTATTTATTATTATGGCTGTACGCTTGATTTTTATAGTTTGGTCCAAATAGCTTGTCAGGGGTTTGAACAACACTAAACCACATTCTGATTAATTGTCTAAGTGAAATTTAAAGCTCCAGTATCTGACCCCAGTGTCCAACAGAAGCTTTCCAGCTTATTTTACCAATATTCCACCATAAACACTACATTTACATTAAACTAAAGTTTAGAGCTGACCTGAGTTTCGTTAGACTGCAGAGATCCAGTAATTATCTCTGCCTTGTTAAACATAGCTTTGAAGAATTTAGAGTTTAATTTGCTGTCCTTTTCTTTCTTTTGTTCTTTTTTGAGCTGTTTCGCATAAAATAAAATGTATTTTGCAACGAAATAACACATAGCTCCTTAATACCGAGAGATGTTGCTTATTTCATCAGTGTAATCCTTAAAAGCCTTATTTATGAAGCTTAGATGACGTCATAAGGTCTCATTTTTTCACATTGATTCCTGTTACAATAGGCTTTAGAAGATTAAACGTTAAACACTAAATGCAAGACTAAAATTTGGGTAATCCTCATTTAGCCTTGATTTAGTCCTTGTATGATGCTAGACATGGTTGTACACCGCTGAGGTGAATACGGAAAGTATTTTTAAAATCTATTCTAGGACTATTTTTATTATAGTTATGTTTAGACAGAACTTACAAAATATACCTTTGTGTGTTGAATTATGTTGCAAATAAGGCATGTGGTTGTCTATTGGGAAGTTTCTTCAGGAGACATCCATGTAGACCAATGGATATATAATGAGATCAATAATAATATACTGTATAATCTCAGATTAAAATATATATCATTACATAGTTTTGAGTCCAGGTCACTCTCAAGTCCTCAGTGTTTGATCCCAAGTGGATTCATCATCACTTGAAGATAAATATATATAAATTACTGATAGTAATTTTTATATATATATATATATATATATATATATATATATATATATATATATATATATATATATAAAATATATTAAATAAAATAAAAGTGTAAGTCTGAGTCATCCCAAAAATCCAATCCAAGTCCAAAAAAAAAGTCCAATCCAAGTCTAGTCATCTTTAGTTACACTGCGAGTTATTAAAGGAAGGTCCAAGTTGAGTCCGAGTCACCAAAGCAAGGTTAATCCTGGACTAATCATCTCTGAACTGTACAAAGGAAAGAGTCACTGACATGACTGTGAATAATATATTTTATTTTAGGGAGTTCCATTTTGAAGTCATGGTCCTCCTAACTCAGAGTGTAGTCATAAAACAACATGCCTCCTTTATCCAATGCACACTTTTCTTGATGGGTCCCGGCCTGGATCTGGGTCTGACACGTCCCGACCAAGTCGTCAAAGAACACATCCTCATCGTGGACTTCCAGTTTGAGCGTGGCATTCTCTTTGGCGTTATAGTAGGTGAACTCTTCTTTCCACCAAGGGTTGGCGTTGTTTTTACGCACCGAGGTTTTACCTACAAAGAATAAGCGACAGAACACTTTGGACGTAGCCATCGGTGATCCCCAGGATGTCCTGTGGAAGGCCCGTAGCCCGCAGGTTGAACACCTGTATCTGTGTCTGGGCCATGGACAGACCACATAGGATGAGTACGAGCAGCGGGACAGTGGGGGACATGATTCAGCTGTACAAAAGACACAGTTGAACATCAGCAAAAATAACACATTTGGCAATCTTGAACAAAGAGACATTTGAAACCCAGTGGAAGGAGACATTATTTTCTGTTCCTCTTTCTACAACTGCCCAGTATGAAGGCTTGAACAGCACCACAGACTTAATGAATATATATACATATATAACATCAATGTATATCTTTAAGTTAGCCACATTTGTATTTAACTAGAGCTTCTTATGTTATAATATATTTAATGCACATAGTGCTTTTTTTTTTTTTTTACTGGGGGTGTCTTGTAAGCCCATTTGGGCTGGGCTTGTGTTTCAAGCATGGGACAATAATAAAATTCATTTATGTGGGAACAAAGTAAAGATCAACAACCAGACAGAACCCAGGAGTCTACTTTTACCTCACAATATCGCCAGTCAGCGTTAGATTGTCTGTCCTTTTTTTTCCCTATCTGCCTCCACACAGCTGTCTTCCTTTTTCTCTTTTGTATATTTTTTTTCCTGCAGCTTGTTTTTCATTGCTGATTAGTCACTGGAACTTCCTGGGTAAAACCTCAGTCTAAGATTTTCATTCATCCAAATACATTATGTTGTCTTTTTATGAGGAAATTTTAATTTCCTAAATTCAAGTTTTAAAATTCTACTTTTAATCTTAAGTAATATAAAAGATAGTTACAGTCTAGTTTGGCCAGCCACACACACTGGACCTAATGAAATGATAAATTGTACTGTGGTACAATTTATTTGACGCATATTAAAATGCACCTAAATACAAGTAAACTAGGCCTAGTCTGTTCTTTACTGTCATTACTTTGGTGCTAGGGCCCAAAATACCTGGCACTGGCCTGATGCCAAGTTGTAGAATTGAATATTGATTAACCTTGGACTTTATCTGCTTCATCACGTGGTGTTCTACAAAGAAAGTCCTTGAATTGTCCTTCTTTCTTGGAAATTTGTGTGAAAATCAGATTGGAAACACTTGTCCAATGTTTAGACTGCTTCTTTTTCCATTTGTAATCTGTCACTGCAAAGAATCAGTGACGCTGCTACTTTGAACAGCTGACTGTCCACTCACTGGCTCCAATGGCCAAAATAATGCACCACTAGTGGAAATATTTTGCATCCTCTGAGACAATCATCAATAGATGCCTTTCCAATCGCCTGCAATAAAAAAAATCTACTTGTGTTGAGTTTTGTATCATTGATCTTAAATGTGTTTAATTTGTCTCTGGCTGTGATGTGTTATGGAGCAACTTTAACATACAAACGGAGTTACATTTGACAAGTATAATAGGGTTGTCTTTATGTAATAGAACCACATTTACAACATGTCATTTAAGAATTAGTTTTAAAGTCTCTAACCCACAACTAAACCAGAATAAACCAGGTATTTGTTTCAGTAAACCAAGCCCAACCCAGCAGTAAATAAAGACAAACTAGGAATAAGGACAGGGCAGACTGAACCACACTAGAATTCAAATTAGGATTAGACCTAGTACTAAACCGAAATGAAAACAGAATAAAATCACAGTAACATCCTTAATTATGAAAAAAATCACAATTACTCAGTGATAAAATGCACAAAAAGTTTTACAAATGTGGCAGTGTTGCTAAGAAACTTACCTTAAGTTACACGCCTGGTTTTTGCCCTGAGCCAAGGTTTTTCTGTTGGTTTTAAAGAGCGCCCCCACTGCTCCCTCCCACAGCCTCAGACTGAAACCTGGTCAAGTCCTTAAAAGAACAAGGTGACAGTCTTGGAGTTAAATGTAGTACTAGTAAATGAATATTCATATTGATTTAAATCTCTTCTCAGGTATTATTTTGAAGTGTAAATGTTATTAAATACTCTAAGAAGAATGTGAGGGGCCACACACAGGAAAAGGAAGTGATTATTAAAATTAGATATTTGGACTTTCAGACCAAACAACTGCTCTTTGGTCTGAAAAAAAATGGAAATGCAGGAAGTCACGACAAATTAAACACATCAAGAACAGACTCACACACACATAAATAAAATAAAAATAGGAAGTAGCAAAGTTATTTATATATATATATATATATATATATATATATATATATATATATATATATATATATATATCATTTGTGCTGCAAGGCGCTCCATGAGCGCCTTGCAGCACAAATGAACCAGCTGCTAAGGGATGGGGCGACCCTGAATGGCTTACCGAAGGGCGTGAATCCTGATCCTGAAGGATCCCAAAGGGTACAGTCCCATCCAACTATCGGCCAATAACCTGTCTCTCCACAACATGGAAGCTCATGTCAGGCATCATCGGCTAAGATAAGTGGGCACATGGATCAATACATGAGCAAAGCACAGAAGGGCATCGGAAAAGAAACCAGAGGAGCCAAACACCAACTCCTGGTTGACAGAACAGTCACCCAAGACTGCAGAACCCGACACACCAACCTGTGCACTGCCTGGATTGATTACAAGAAAGCATATGACTCAATGCCACACACATGGATCACTGAATGCTTGGAGATGTACAACATCAACAGGACTCTAAGACACTTCATTGCAAACTCGATGAGGCTATGGAAAACCACCCTTGAGGCCAATGGCAAGCCACTTGCACAAGTATCCATCAAATGTGGCATATACCAAGGAGATGCTCTGTCCCCACTGCTG
>JALDNG010003906.1:0-22844 GCA_024349245.1 Neodontobutis hainanensis
GCCTGAATTTGTTCTTCTGTGAAGCCCATTTCACTGAGAGTGAGGAAAAAGTCCCCAATAGTCTGCAAAACAACAGCAACAAAATGTTACGAGTAATAAATGTATGTAAACATCCGCGTTTGCCATATGTTCACAATGCTGGTACACTGTACCGTGCTATAAATAATGGATCTATACTTTATCAATCATCGGAAAATTAATCCGGTATTAATGTTTAATAGTATTTTGCATCATGCAAATATATATGTCGACAACACATAGGCCTCGAAAAGATTAAACTGTTTTTCAGTTGCTTTTTATTTTAACATGTAGTTTAATTAAAATGAAAGACATGCTAGCTACTTGTTAGCATAAGCTGGAGCCCAGCCTTTTCTTTAGCCGTTGTCAACAAATGGGCAGTCAATTTTTAAACTCTGAGATGTCCAAGTTTACGTTACTTTATAAAGTTAAGGACCAAGTAAGTTAGCTGGTTTCCAGGCGTTCAATGACAATAAAATGAAAGGGAACATAATTCAGCAAATAAAAGCTTAGTCAACTAAAGCTACATGTGCTGAATGGCTAGTTAGTCTTTGACGGTGAGAGCTGTCAACAAACATAATGGCTAGCTAATAACTGATGGGTAATGCTAACGGAGCTACAAGCTAATTTCATGTCTAATACATTCATTTCAAAAGTTGGGCTTTTGACCCGTGCTTACCGAAGAGGCGCCGGAACTCATGGTGGTGTTTAAATGTTAATAGACAGGCATTAAAGTCACCCTTATGTGAATGAACAACTTAGTTTGCACAGCGGAGAAGTCTGCAGTAGGAGGCAATGTAGCTAGCAACACAGAACCCTCTACGTGAAGGGGGTTCACTGATTTGGCAAAGGATCAACAACAAACGAGCTGCGCATGCCCAATACTCTTGACAGCAAGACATAACATACTCATTGAAGGTATAAGGGAAGTAAGGCCCATTTTTACAGTCATAACTGTATATAATAATGACCGCACGTGTCTCGTGAGTGATGTGCCTTAAATTGTTTATAATAATGTTGTATTTAACATGTGTAACTATCAAATAATGACAGCAATCCACCAGCAGCGGTCGTCCTATGTCTTTTTTGCTCTTCTCAAATTCAACACGACAATGTTCATTGATATTTGTATTATTTTTGTCTTATTGATTAAAGCAATACTACGTACCATTTCAGGATTTGTACTTTGTAAAAACTTTAATTCTCCAAACTGACATGACTTTTTATTACTTAATACATTTATTGTGTATGTTATTGTTTTTATGGTGACATATGGGTTGGCGCTTCATTCATAGGATTTTGTCTAAAAAAAATTAGGACTATATAGCATAGTTCTTAAACATTCTTTTTGGCCATCTTTTTTTTATTGATCTTGATTTACAGGAACCATCACACTTGCTTTGAGCCTACAAATTGTAATAAATTAAGGATTATGTATTTAATGGTAAACAACAACAACAACAAAACAACAACCACAATTGACACAGTGTTACTTTAAAATTGTAAGTCATAGCCTATGGTCATAGCTGAGCAGTCACAAAAGAAAGCGTGTTTTCTGTCAGAAAGTAAATTTTATTGAGGCCTGAAAAGTGACATAAATTTGGATTGTAAAACTGCGAAGGATTAACATTATCTCATTTATTTTTAAGTAAAACATAAAAACTGTTCCTACCATTTAAAAAAATTTAAGCAACTTTACGCAGGCGCAGTAACTTGAATCTGGGGCTGGTATCAGCCTTGGGTCAAGCTGCAGTAACACAGTAATGACCACCATGAACGGAAACACGTGGTGCTCATTGATAAACAAAAAAAAAAAACAATTACATAGCACTTTATATCAGATATACTAAAGCACCGGCCTTCCCCAACATATTATCAATTTCATTATTTAATCACAGAAGCATGGTCTTAAAGAATCAGTGACTAAAGCAAAAATAACCTGACACCACGCTGGTAAAAAGGCTTTTACTGTTACTTTTGACCGGAAGTCAGCCCGTTTTCATGTCTACCATTGACCCCCGGTTGAGGTAGTCAGTCAGTAATTCAGCGAGTTGAGGAGCCGCTGAGTAAGAAGCTTTTAATCTGTGAATTTATGGACCCAGCAGTGAAGACCACACTTTCTCTGAAGGTTGCGAGCTCGTCTTGACTGATGATAAGTGTTTCCTCTGAAAGAAGCGGACAGAGGCGGCGCTGACAGCGATAACCTCGGTGCCACATACACGAGTGCTCCCAGGCGGACGACATTGCTTCACTTTAAGCTTTTTCACCAGGTAATACTGTTGTAAGTCAATGAAATCATGTTTCTGTTGTTGTAGCTGTCTGGCTATAATTTTAGAAGCACGATACTGTTGATATGTTGTTATTGAACCAATAAGCTAGCGGGCGCTCCTCCAGGCAGACCGGGGAGTGTAACATGTAATGTTCAAATATGGACTGGAACGTGTCATTAAAAAATAATCATGAATAAATTAATAAGTGAAGCCGAACCCACTGTCTTTTCCGTCACTGCCTGTTGAATGCTTTAGGAAGTGTTGTTTCCTTAAGCATTCAACAGGCAGTGATGGAAAAGACAGTGGGTTCGCTTCCCTTATGAATTTAGTCATGATTTTTATTTTATTTTATTGCTATCCCCAAAAATGATTTTGGGGATACAAAGACATCATAATTGTTTATTAGATATAAATAGCTTGTGATTGGCCAGTAAAATGATTGAGCTATTGTCACACAGAACTGAATCACTTATGTTTGCCTTAATCAACCTGATACTTTAATTGAAACAAGTAAATTGCTTTCAAACCATGAGGCACCCCAGATATGAACACAAATGTCCTTTTTTTTTTTTTTTTTTTTTTTTACTACAGCTTATTCAAAAATCTCTGCACCCATTACCATAATCATACCTCTATTGCATTCCTGTATTTGCTGAGATGCTCTATTGCTGTTGTTATTGGTTCCACCTGTGCTTATCTTCAGTGTCAGAAGTTATCCTAATGTATTGACATGGATAATTTGGCCTGTGTGAAGAATTTACAATGTGATCAAAGGTGATGCTACTAGGTTCACATGAATGATGTTACTTTAATAAGCTTAGCAAAGATCTCCAAAATACTTGAGAGTATTGCGATTTTGGAGTCCTTGTGTGTCCCTCTTGTGAATTGTTTTGGCCCATAACCGGAAGGAGGAAGAATGTGCCTCATATCCCTGTCCTGTGCTCACCAACTTATGAGATGTTTTTTTATGAAATATGTCTCTCTGATGTAAAGCGGAGACATGGGATGAAGGGTTTATCAGAAATTATTACATCTAAGTGAAACATACCAGCGTGACATTTTCATCAAACCAGCACTGACCAATCCAAGGACTCATAAAATAGTGGAATCTAAAATGTTTGTCTGTCTTTGTAGGTATGCTTAAATCTGACCCTGTTAAATCTTAGAAAAATAGAATCTCCCTAAATTCCAGACCTATTGTGGTTCCTTTTTGTAGCTTGAACACATTGACCAGGTCGTCTCATTTTATTGATCATAATCTCAGATTTTGTTTTCCTTTATTCCAATAAAATATGTCAAACTGATTTGTTCAGCTCGAGGCAAAGAGCAAACGGTTTCACATTCCTGGTAAAAATTGCTTGGTTATGCAGAAGACAAGGAAGGAAAAGGATAATAAGTGTCTTAGCTTGGCTTTTGCCACTTGATGTTTATTGCACCTCTGCAGATAAACACACTTGTGTTATTGTATAGGCAAAAATAATACAGGCTGCAGTGAATGCCATACTTATTTTAGGCCTGTTTATTGTATCTTTCTGCATCTGCAGTTACTGCTTCACTTTAGAAATATAAAGCTTTTTAGTTTTGATAACATTTTACAGCCATAAACACTGGGTAGGTGCACCTCTGGTTATGTTGCCAATGCCAAGTACTTATTTTTAGCAGATTTTTGCAATATATTGTTCTGAGGACACTAAGCATTCTAATGGTGTTCCTATCAAACTGAAGTGGGTTCAGAATGTCACAATCACTGTAGTTATGAGAACTCGGCTTTAAGCACTGTGCAGCTGGTTCAAAATGAGCAGCCTCTGTGTTGTTTGGGGATAAGATCTCCGATCTCCAATCGATCTGCCACCGATCATGATCAGCTAGAACGGCTGACGAATGACGCAAAACAGGACAAGCAGCACCTTCATCTGTACTTCATGCACAAGTGTTGATAGTGAGCACCTTTTTAGCACAGCAGGAAATATTTTAGAAAAGGAACAAACTTTGACCAAAATTGCAGATGCTCATATTCTTGAAGAAAAACTTGAAATTAATGTTACATTAGTTTGAGAATATAATATATTATTATATTCTCAAACTTTATTATTTTATTTCTGATTTATGTAGCACTTCAGTCTGTGCCTGTTAATTGTTCCTGACTTTGGATAGTCGAACGTAGACATAATAAGGCTGTTGTTATGTGTTTTTGTTATTTGTTATTGGGGTGGCAGTAGCTCAGTGGGTAGAGTGGTTGTCCTTCAACCGGAAGGTAGGCAGTTCGATTCCCTCTCTCCCCACAGTTCATACTGTCGTTGTGTCCTTGGGCAAGACACTTAACCCACCTTGCCTCCAGTGGCTGTAACACTGGTAATTACTGTAGAACAATGTAAGTCGCTTTGGATAAAAGCGTCTGATAAATGAATAAATGGAAATGTATTGTGAGCAACATGGATGGATTAAACTAAAAAAGTAAATAAAGAAAATATTGTTTTTGATTGCCTTTTTATGATAGGCTTCTGTAATTTTAAGAAAAGTGAGTTTATTAAGGTACATAATCAAATAGACCACATGATTGGTGCTCTATATCGGTATTGGCAGTTAATGAGTTTAGGTGATCAGTAATCGGCATCAAAAATCCGGATCGGAGCTCCCTTAAACATATTGGTATGAAACTGTGGGAAATCAGAGAGCGTTATTAAAAAAAGTGACCAGTGTAGTCATTTAAAATATTATATCCAAATATTATCAAGTTATTATAGTTTTTTGTCTTTGTCTGTTCTGGAGCCATTCCTGTTATGTAAGCAGTGGAAACAGCTGTGTGTTTGTTGCTATTTGAAATTTAAATGAGCTTGATTTAATGCCTCACACTCTCAATGTCCTATACAAATACTTGAGTGGTGATTGTGTGTTCATTTCTGGCAGACAGGACAATAGACAGGCATTACAATTCCCCTGTGCCCAGGACAGGTGCTGTCTTAGTTGAGACTGTGATGGGAACAGAGTAAGATAAAGATGGGCATCTACAGACTGAGAGCAGCTGTTAGCTCTATGAGACTGAATGTGTTCCTGCAAATGTGTGCTTTTAACACAGCCATGCTGAAGGACTGGCCCCTGCCAGAGCCTTAGTGAAGTCCAAGTGGCCACAGTGCTGTGCACAGCAAAGAAGAGACGTCTGTGACATGGACGAGTAACCTCTAAATTACAGAGCTATTTTAAGCTAAACACCAAGAGGCAACATAGACACAGCTATCAACGTGCTCTGTTGCCAAATCCCATCGAGATTCAAAGTCCCAGCAGCTGACAGTGGCGTAGTTACACTAAAGTTTTTGCAAGATCAGTGTGGTCAAGCACTGAGCAAGTATCTGGTGAGTTTTTGTCCGCTGACCTGTCTGCAAAACTTTGAAAGTAACCTGTACAGATTTGACCCCTTATAGCTACCACTGACACAATAGCGGCTTTCTTAATTATAAACAATTTGTCTCCTCTTGCCCAACTGAAAAAAGTGTTTTATATTTAATTCCAAAATGAGTCTGGAGGAACAAATGCTTAATCTGTGCATGTGTTGTTTTATCAGGACTCAGAATGGTTACAATGGCACTAATCTTTGACGGTTCAGTGGTGAGAAATAAGCATGTTGTGTGTTGGTCATGGTTAAAAAATGTTCTCTGTCCTGAAGTCACACCTTTATGAAGTTGACTCAATGGATAATGCTATTACAGGAACATTGTTTGGATTGAGGAAAGCCCCAGAGTTTGATGTGGACTTCAGGTTTAGCTGCTTGTGGCTTAATTGTGTTGCTTTTTTCCACGTAAGACATGCATGTGACTCTGTAGTGAGGCCATGGCCCTGGGGACAAACAATTATATCTCCCCTAATACACACTCAATCTCAGCCTCAGGCTACTCCTGGGGGTCGGGGATTTCTTTAGCGTAAAGCTCATGTAAGCTCCCATGGAATGCAGCTCTTGATTATTTGGCGAGCTGGTAAGCATGTTTAACTTGTTTAGATCACAGGACTGTTCTTTGGTTTTTGTAAAAAACACAATTAATCTGGGGGTTTATGTGATGTTAATTTTGTAATAGCTGAAGTTGTTTTTCCTATGACGCTAAACCCTGAATCTCAGCTGATTTAAAAGATACAACAGCCCATTAGAGAAACATTAAATTATTATTTAAGTTAGTAAGTAATAGTTAGTTAAGCAATATGTCTGTGATTTCCCACTAGTTAACAGTGCACAAATATTCATAAATAAATAAACATTCTGTAAACAATTATAAACACCTGTAGACACAGTCCAAGATTATTTTATGTTGCAGATATTTAGACAGTTCCCAGTGAAGTTACGCTGGGCTGCATGTCAAACAGAACATCTTCTTTCTCACAGTGTTACTATTTGAAATGAGAAAGGCATTTGTTTGAATGGATGAGGTGACCGACCTGTAAGATGTGGGCGTTAGTACTCTTTTCTTTCATCTTGTCTTTAGTGTCTGAAAGCCCTTTCTTGACCGTCTGATCATCCCATGTTGGTGCGTTGCAAAGCTAGACCCGAGAAAGAGACACAGCATTTCCAAAACCCAGTGACCAGAGGATGTAAGCACACGCCTACTGTAGATCACACAATGTTCATCTCAGACTCCTATTGCTCAGGCGGAGTCTATTTTTAACCTGCGACCGCTCTTTGTGTATGGGCAGGTAGGAGGCTTATGTGTATGTCAGCAGCAGCAGCTGGCTGTGAGTCACCCTTGAATGGGTCCTAAAGTCACATGGGTACTTGTCAGCAGGCTGGAGGTGGAAACATAAGCCCGAGGAGGAAGGCTGCCCATTATCATTCGCTGCATGCTGACCAGTGACAGTACTCCTCTCGACCAGAGCCTAAAGTGTGCACACTCCACATCTCTAACTCCTCTCTTTTGTCTCCCTATCTCTGTTTTCTCCCTCTGTTTGTTTTGTCCTGCACTCTGACCAGGCCCGGGTCTCCCTACACAGCAGAGTTCAGAATTGCCCTACAATGTCTGCTTTGGCTCCTCTGCAGTAAGCACACAAAGGTATGTTCCTATTTCTTTATGTTAACGTCTGATTTAAAATTTGGACCACTTGTGTTTGTGTTTTTAGCTCTTGTGTTTTTTTTCTTCATTTTTTTGTGCATTTTTTTGTGTTTGGACAAACGTTTAGTTTCTTAATTTGCATTTGGTAATGAATTATAGTTTTGAGTTAGGCTGCAACTGCCAGTGTCAAAAATCACTTAAATTTGGCCCACCAAAACTGAGACCCAGTTGTTTCAGAAATGCTCATCGTTTTTGTGTGTCTTTTGCAGATGATAACAGTGCTGATTCAAATTAAAAAATGTTCTGATTGTAGCATCCAGTTATCATTTTAGATGAAAACATGAAGTGTACAATTTATCAGTGCCTTCCTTAAGTCTCTGCTACGCTCATCCTGAATCATTTATTTATTTTCAGGAAACAAAAATCATTGGCCTTAACCCACACAGTGTGTCTTTTCCTGGATTTTCTTTTCTAATGAAGCTTTTAGATGCTTGGCTCTCTGTTATTGTCCTGCTTTTGTAAGTACAGGCCTGTGCGTTTGACACTATCATCCAGCCTCTATTTTTGGAGCATTGGCACTTATATATATTATTGAATTGTTCTTTAATTATGTTTTTCTTTTCATATTTTTTTTGTTTGATGCACTTGCTTCTGCAGTATGTGGTTGGCTCTCATGTAAAAGGCTGCTGACTGAAGCCTGGCCCAGACACATAGGCTCCTGTTGAGTTTAATTCAACGCCAAACCTCTGTCATTGACCTTTTCACTTTCAACCCATGTGTAGTGGTTAACCTTTTGCCTAGATCTAACCCACACATTTACACAGGTATGATATTAAAATTGGTTAATAGAGAATTTATGTCTTAGTCCTAATGCATCACACTCAACACCACTTGATTGGTTCAAATAACTCTTGCTATTTTAAAATGTGTAGATTATTGTTAGGACATAAAAAGGATCAGTTACATTTGTTTCTGAAGATGAGTCACCCAATACCACCAATGTCCGCTCTCCTGCTGCGCGTTATTGCTCAGTAAATGCCATAGTCATATTAGGATGAAATTCAAAGGGACTGGTTTCCTATTGAAAATCAGTGGCTTTCTAGGAATCATTGCACAGTGGTCTGATTAATGGAAAAAATCTTGCTTGCTTGTTGATATTTTGAGTATATCCTGTTGATTAGCACCTTTTTATACAGTATGTACATGACTGCTGCTTTTTCTAAAAGAGGGACAAGATACACGCAAGTTCAATAAACATGATGTAATGTCACAAAGGTACAGTACATGATATGGTTTTAACCCAGATTATAAAATGACTTCAGTATGAGCAGGGAAAGGCATCTGGAAGTCGACTTTTAGATGGACAGAAAAAGATTCCTCACTTGGATTTATTTTTGTTCCTGTTTCTATAAAGAAAATAAATGTCTGTCTGTAGCAGTGTTAGCCAGTCGCCCTCTTCCTGTTTTTGCGGCTCACTTCTTCCCAGAAAGTTTTCCCAAAGCTTTGTGTGCAAGGTGGTGACTAGGAACAGATTGTAAAAAATTCTTGGAAAATATACACCGAGTGCCATCTTTTAGGAACAAGGGACTTCTTATTGCTTCTGGGAAAATGTTGATGATTTTTTTTTTTTTTTTTTTGAGTCTGAACAAATGTACGAGGTTTTGTCCTTAGCTCATCTTGCACAGGTAGTATTCATCCAGGTAACTTGGACTAATACATTACAATTGTATTTACTTTCTATTATTTGGATCTATTGAGTTTTAAGTGGACTCTGAATTAAAGTCTTGAAGCTGAAAATGTGACTATGATACAAACATATTTTGCATTTGGTATTATTTCTTTCCTTGTGATAGTTATTGTTATTCCAACAGTGTTATTACTGACATGTCCTGAGGTGGATGAGCTGGTTCTCATGGCTTTTACTCAGGATCCCAGGGTCCAGTAACTTTATCCCTGTACAGCCTCTTCCGAAGAACGGCGATCTAGGTTCACTGAGAAAGTTGTGTTCAAACACACTCGGTATTGTAAAGTTTAGATAAACTCAACAATATAGTAAACATAAGACCCAATTAAGTGTTTAGACAACATTTATTCTTCATGGCACGCCTCCCTTTATTTACTCAAACAAAACTTTCCATTAAAAATATTATGAACAAGGTCAGAGATACGACTATGCCTCGGCAAAAGGGGCTTATCATGTCTGTGATTGCCTGCAGAGGTGGTTTTAAACGTGAGCCATTACTACAGTTCCAGGTACACTCACACACTATGCTTTGTTTTTTGTTTTTTCAGTCACAACATTCTGTGCTTATTTGCTGAATCCACAAACTCAATTAATCCCTGGTCATTGACTCTGGCGCGTCTTATCAAAGGCTCCTCTGCACAGTAGCTGTATACTATCTGGCTCTTATCTGACACTAATGGCAAATGACCTTGAATGGTGGTTAGGACCTGCTACAGGCCAATAATCATAAAATGTTTAGAGATAGACTTAGACTCTGTAATCTTTCAATAAAAAGATGAGGAAGTTTTCTGTGAAATGTGTTACTCCTTGGTTCACTCATCATCTCGCAGATTAGATCAGGTTATTAGGCTTTAAAGTTCTACATCCATGGGAAGAATCTGCGCCTCCCACTTTCAGTATGCATGGACACAAATTCTGATGTGGTGCATTATTTTGTATATATTGATTGTGTTTAACCTTGTGTTTTGATGTTGATCTTCTCTGCTTTTTTATTTCCAGGTTATGCTGCCCAAAAGCTGCCTGAGTCCCAGTGAGAAAGAGAAAGGCTAAAGCCATACCGATCTAACCCAGCTCTCACAGCCTCTCCAGACAAGACCCTACGGAGCCATGAGCAACCCCTGCACTCCCAACCAGATCACTGACGCCATGGCATCAGTTATCCACAGTGTAAGTCACTCCACAGAGTAATGAACGCCTACAGTATGGTCCCAGGCCTGCACAGTCAGGCTTTGAAGCACGTGATCAAACGCATGAGCCACAGACTTGGTAACAAACCAGGCTATACGGTTCTGAGGACATGACTGTCGTATATAGCTACTGAGCTATTTCCACCTTCAACATGGCACTCAGAAATGTTTTCTTTAGATTTATGCTGCATCAGCTCCCTCAGTGCTCTTTGTCATAAGCATGTCTGCTTTTAGACACTGCACAATGTGTCCACAAATGTAACAGCATCACATATCCCCGTGTTTCATAGTTAAGAAATCAAACTGCTCTGGTTTAAATCCATTTTTTATTAAAGAATTGCAGGATGTCAACAGCTCCACAGATTAATCAGATCTGAATAGGTCTTCTATTATTGATTCTAGTGAGACTTACAGAAAACAGATGCAGAAGGCATGCATTGCAGAAGCTAGAAGGCAGCTGGTCACCAGCCAAGTGAAGCAGCATTACTCAACCTGAGACTTCCTTAACATGTTTATCCTAAAATGATTAAAATGCTGAGTTAGAAAATATCACAAGCCTAAAGTAGTAATAGACCCAGGGATAATGTCTGACTACAAGCCATCAGTTTGTAATAAATGATGGCTTCTAAGAAGGAGGTGTGCTGTTTTCGGTTGAGTTATTGGTTTACTCTTAAGTCCTAGAAATGGATTCATCTACTGTGAAGTCCATGTACAACGTCCCTCTTAGGGATATAAACTTAGCTCTTTGACCAGTTTACCCAAGGATCAACAAAGTCCATTGGAGGACAGACGACACATCTCCTGCCGTAAAACACGACATGCCCTCTTTTTAACCCTTTAATACAAGCACAACCTTGATAAACTAATTCAGTGCAAAGGATCACATCACATTACACTTTTTTATAAAGCTTTTTACTTTTAATTAATTCAATTCCTCATCTGATTGTACTTCCTAGCCTTAGAACCACACTAGTCATTTTCCCTTAGCTGAGCATTTTTTGTTTGTTTTGTCAGTTGTTTCTGTGCTACTTTTGAACAGTCATGTGACTTTTTTGGGAACTCCTGAGTCAGTTCCTGCAAGAAATCCGAGGGGTCCTACTCGGGAGCCAAAGAACAAGTTTGAAATCCAACCTCTGTAATGAAGACACAGAATGTTAAATATTCAGGAAGTGGAAGTCTATACATGACATTTGACCACTGGTCCATGAAAAATGGACACAAATATGGCTTGGGATTAATATTTTTTTGTATTTAGGCTGTGTATATTCATATTAGCATGACCTGGGTTGCATTACATGGGACATGCAGTATAAGTCTTTGAGACTTTTTTCAGATGTGCAAGCAGGTATCACGGTGAGCCGGCTCTGAAGATAAAATTGTTTGCATTATGAGAGATCCCTAGCAGTTATTGGTTGTTTCCTAGGCTCCGACTTGACCGAGTTAATTATTATCTCCTTAGCCGTGTGTATCCTGTGTGCTTGTGCATGTGAGGTTGGGAAACTTCATATAATCCAGTTACATTTTAAAAGACAACGGTCGTCTTCCTGTGCTGTACAACTGTTTGGGTCATATGACAAGTGTAACTGAAATGGGAAGTACATTGTCCTTAAATCTCGCCGGCTGGCTGATACTTTCCATGTTGTTGCTGGAAAACTCATGTGTGTAATTAGATGGACTGCCTTCCCTTTTTTATGGTGAGTTTGAATAGTTAGAGACTTCTTTAAACATTGTACACAAAGCATGGCTGGTTGTGGCTTGTTGGCAGTCCTGGTGCATTTCTTCCTGGGATGATATTCCAAAAGATATATATCGAGCCTGTCTAACTTAAGATAAATTTAACCTCGGTGCGAACTTTGCAGTTAGTTAATGTTTACATGTGTCCTTGTGCTTCTCAGATGCACTTTTACTTTGTCAACAGTTCACTGATTTTCTTAAGCATTAGAAATCTAAGGTAATAATTACTCGCTAATGTTGTCTTAATGCATTACTTAGCGCACGTAGTGGATGACGAATGTTGCCGACTCTGAGGTGAAAAAAGAATGAGTAAAAGTATTTCTGGATTGCTCTTTTCACCGGACATCGTAGCACTTCTTATAGCATGTTATGTAACACTTTATATTTTGTCTTGTACAGTTGAGAGTCAGATGTTTGAACTCTAAAAATACTGTGACATATCCCTCCACCTTGATATGAACTCCACAGCCCCCCAGGTTATTTCACTGTGGAAGTGACCAAGGTTGGCCGAGCTAAAAGTGAGCTGCGACATTAATCAAGACGATGTGTAAAAGCACGGAGGAAATGTGTAAATTAAGCTCACGCCACCTCCTGCCTGTGACGTTTTATTGCTCATTACTTCCTGTGATGTGCAAATGGCGGTTATTGTGAAATCCCATTTTGTTAATGGTGTGTGTAATCTAGAAGTACAGTCATCCATGCTCAACACAAAGGAGCGAAAGACCAAGAAAGATAAGAAAATTACATGTTTTTTTTTATAAAATGACTGGGGTAATAAAAGAATGCAGTGTAACTTTCCAGACGCGCTCTCGCTCTTTCCTCTCCAAATGCTGACTGTGTGAGATTTAAACCTACTCTGCACACAGATAATCTGCTTTACAGCCTGGACATGGACATGAGGGTCCATATTCCGAGCTGTAGTGTATTTTGCTGTGTTGAACTTCACAAATAATAATTTATTGCAGCAACTTCAGATTATGTTTGTATGCTCTGGGCTGCTAGTGTGTGTGTTTCTTTTGGCTTGAAAAGGTAATTAAGACTGCTTTGAAATGCAGAGCAGTGTTTTCTTTTCCATTACTTGAATGAATAAGTGTTCTCCTTTAACTTCCATTAAAGGACATAGATTTATTTGTATGTTATTGATTTGCCGTTAGCGCACTAATGCTGCTCTTGTGCTAGATGAATGGCAGCCCAAGGACTGGATTGAAAGATATAAGCAGTAAAAACTATTAGCTATTATTTAGTCAGTGCATCGTTGAAGTGTAATTCTGTCAGTGATTTCTGATGTAATACCGCTGTGGTATTAATCTATTTTAATCAGGATTACATTTCTGTATCTTATCAAGACTTATGTCAATATTAGATTTTAAGTGTCCTTTAAAAACTGTAAGATGTTTATTTTCAATGCCCTTCAAAGTACAAAGCCCAAGAGCCCTTAGGTCAACATTTAGGCTTCATGCGGCAAACCCAAAATATGGAGATGAATGTCAGTGTTGGGGTTTGTTCCCTGCTGTTCAAACACATCTTGTCCTTTCAGCCTGCGTTTGTCCTCAAAGCCAGAGCGAGTGACTTGTTTGATTTGTCCTGGCTGAATGGGTATCCTAGTGAAGGTGGCATGTTTTGCCGATAGAGCTGAGATTATGGCCTCACGCGCCACTGATAAGCAAGCAGCGAGGGATATCTACTGCATGCGGGTCTGAACCGAGGTGTGCTTTGGTGAGAAAGCCGGTTGTGACTCAGTGCCATGAGTGAGGTAAGTCTTTTTAAAGCCGCATGCTTCAGACGGGGACATCGATTGAGCTTAGTTTTCCTCAGTGGTGAAAGCTTTACCCCAGGTCAGTTTTGTTTTTGGTCAGCGCTGCTCAGCTTGTTTTTGCACATGGTTTCAGTTGTGGAAAATTCTCTCACCTCTTTGAGAATCCCACACACGTCTCCCATCTCTAGGGACGAACTGTGAAACCATGAGGTGGACCAGAGCTCTGTAAAAATAAACAGCTTGTATAACGGCATCTGCAGAAGATACGTGCAATTAGGGTTTTTATATGGTCTATTTTTAATGACCTGTTATCTAGTGAATAGAGTCTAAAATGTGTTTCAGTTAAAATAGTTTTCAGCTGAGAATGCATTGGCCATTGTTGTTCTGCAGTGAAGGGAAATGTTCAGGTGCTAAATCTGTGTTATCCATTCTTTTATTTGATTTTGGAGGTCATGCACATTTTTTTTTCAGTCTGTTTGTGCCTTCTGTGAGCTACATAAGCTATATGAGGAAGTTGGTCAAAATTGTACATGTGTAGGTTGACCCGTCTCTGGTTTACTCATAAGTCAGTGCTTGTCCACAGTTGAGTGCAGGGTGCTGTCTCCTGTGTGTGGCATGTACACATTGAACAAGGTAGAATTGCATGAAGAAGCTCTCGTATAAGCACTATTCTTTAAACATACTACCGCATGTCGCGATTCAGTTTTGTGATTATCGATTCTGATCTCATGATTTGATTTTGTAACAGTTTTCTTTTATTAAATGAGTTGAGACAAATTAGAAGTGAACAAGTGCCCTTTTTTTACAAATCAGGGCACCAAACTAACTTATTTCATCACTGTCCCAGGACCTTCCCGAATGCCAGTTCCAACAGTCCCTAAATAAATCTCAAATGTTCCCATATTTATTTAAAAATATAAGCTTAACAAAATATAGATCAAAGCCAATAATAAATACTGGTCTCATGTGTTTCCCTAAAAAAGTAGAACTTTATCAAAACAACTCTTATTTGTTTAACGGTTACCTTTTTATGCATTTTCACCTGTTATTTATTAATAAAAGCAAGAATGTATTAACAGTAATAATTAATATGAGAGCCAGACCGGATTTGGTGTGTGGACCTTAAGTTGGTCACCCCTGCACCCCTTAGTGGCGGCAGCAGAGACACATGACCCAGAACATTATTACATCTCTCTGACAAGGGCCTCAAACGGGTGAACACTTACAATACATTTACATTACAACAAATACAAATACATTTACATTTATTCATTTAGCTGACGCTTTTATCTAAAGTGACTTACATTGTTCTACAGTAATCACCAGTGTTACAGCCACTGGAGGCAAGGTGGGTTAAGTGTCTTGCCCAAGGACACAACGACAGTATGAACAGTGGGGAACAGCGGGAATCGAACCACCTACCTTCCGGTTGAAAGACTACTGCTCTACCCACTGAGCTACCCACTGAGCTACTGTCGCCCCCACTTAGTTTAAGACAGGTCTGACTGTGTTGTGAATGCTTCAGACTCAGGACGACAGCCTCTGTTTTAAGTTTAGTCTCTCAGCTAACACAGATTATTGCTCTTTACCTGACTATTTGTTCATTTTGGAAAGAGTAAAGCCTGCTCATTAAGTCCGCGTGGAGCTGACTCAGCTCAGGACCGGTCTGTGCAGCAGGAGAGACACAGACGTTGAGCAAGTGAATGCTCTTTCGCTAAAGTGGATTTATTTATGCTGCCACACCTTTGATTTGGATGAGGATGAGACTTCCTCAAGATCAACACTGCACTTGTCATCACCATGCTAGAAACTGTTTGCAACAACTTGTTGAAAGTGAGTTTGGAGTAAACGGAGTTCAAAACAAGTGAATCAATTTTCAACCGGCTCCTGGTTAATCGTTACATCCCTACAATGTACAAAAAAAATCTTGTTTGGTTGAGATTATTTTAAATGGAACAACTTTAGTCTCAGTTGAATCAGATGCAAGTCTGTGTCTCCAGAGCGCAGCAGGTAAGAAAGGTGTTATATGCTTACCTAGGACTTGTAGTAGTCATGGAAGCACTTTGGAGCGCTGTCTGACAGAGGACCCACTGTGGGTATCACTACAGGCCATAACTAGCACAACATCCCACCGACCGAGGCAGACACAGCAGGTCCAAGCATCCTGAAGCAAAAAAACAGATCTCTTAACATCACATGATCCCTGTCACACCACTGCATGGAAAAAGTGTAACTCATCGAAGCACATGGCTATTGTTTCCGATTTCAGGCTTATTCAGGAGAATGCAGCATGAAATGACTTGTAATATTTTATTTTTTAGTTATTGTCAGTCGCTTTGTCTTTTCATCTTCACAATTTTTGCAATAGTCAGTTTCTCACCTTAAACATACATTTTTTGACTTGATCAGAGCTGTTAAAATACAATGTGATTTTCACAGAATATGGTTATAATGATCACAAATAACCCTGAATAACATATCTAACATTTTCTCTTTATCATCTGTTTTGTTTTTTACAGCAAAATGTATTTATTCAAAGACATATGATCTCAGGGAGGGAGAAAAAACAAATATCTGTATATGTAAGTTTTTGAGAAGTGAATGAAGCCTTTTCATTGGAGTCAATAGACATGTATGATTGTGAAAAACACTTAAAATCCAATGATCTGTTTTGTTCATTGCGAACACAGTGTTTTATTTGTACAGATCTGTGGAGTATTGTACTCTTTTGAACAAAACAATGCAATTCGTCAAAAATATTGAGAAACACTAAACTGTTGAACAACACAGACACTGAGCTGAATGTTTTGAGAAAGGGCTTTTCCAAAGCAAATATAAAAATCTGGAATAGGAACAGGACTCCCTCTAGTGCTGGTTGAAAGCACAGCCAGACCAGTCAAACATGGATTCTCCACATTTCTTCCCTTATATACTGAATGTGTTTTAATAATTTGAAACTGTAAACTGTTGAACTATAATAATTTTTTGTCTTGCAGCCAGAGGCTTCAGCTGCCTCTTCGTTACATGTGACCCCTCGTCAAGAAGAGGAGGATGACGGAGACTTGAACAAAGCCCTGGGGGTCCAGCGCTTCCAGCAAATCCTTAGTCCTGCTGCAGCTGTTCCCGATGAGCAGCATCACACTTATCACGAGGAGGATATTGAATGTGAGCACAAACTGCCTCAACCTATAATCTACAGACAAACACACATTTTTGTTTTTATTGGTTGGTCTTTTCCAGCGATGTTAATGTCTGTCTTAACTTTTCTCAGACCACCGTCACTCTTCTCACCACATTCACCGACCTCTGTCCAAACTGCCCTCTGAAGGACGCAGGAGGAAGAGCGGTAAAAAGAAGAGGAAGGACAAGGATTACAAAAGCAGCCATGTTGGAAGCAGTGGTCCCATCGAGGAAGGAGAGGATGAGGAGGATGAGGAAGATGAGACAGATGAGACATCTGCTCCTCTCGAGGGAGAGAATGTCACAGATGTGGAGGTAATAAATAGACCTCATCCAACAATAAAACATTATTACTGGCTTGGCCCACTGCCCTGTTAAGAACTGTAAGACTATTGTATAGACTGTGAGACAAACTGTGGTAATACATGACAATAATAGAAATGTCACAAAGCCATCAGGTGTCTTTCAGCTGATTTAAATGTGTTTATGTCCGTCTCAGTGTCTTATCCATAAACTTTAATGGAGAATTTGAAGCACATGAACAACTCTCAAAAGCATCGGCCCAGTGTCCACATGGCCATAGATACTTACCCCTCTGTGTAATAGCTGCTCTGTTAATATTTCAGTACTGTCTTAATCATTCATCAGAAGGTTTCATGTTATGTTTCTTTGATACTTGAGCAAAGCAAGACCAGATTCAGTAGGGTCAGATTTTAGCCTAATGGTGTTCACTGAGGTACAGATGTTTTTGTCCCAGCCATTTTGTTTGTGTCTCTTTACCTAACATATATTTCTTTTGGACTTCTCAGTTTTTTGTTTCAGATGAAGACCAAAAAGTAAAAAGTGGTAAAGGGGGCCTGTACATGACTCGTCAGCTCAGCATTGTGCCACAGTCGGCTGCCACCACAGATAATAAAGATGCATCTTCCACTGAGTGAGTCAAAATAAGGAAATCCATGTGTTTACTTAGTAAGGGTTCTAACTGAACTGCATAAAGCATGTTTTTCTCTTTTTCTTGTCTCTGTGATGCTGGCATTGTGTAAGACTGTCAGGTACTTACTGTACGTTACCATGTCTCAGGCATCCAGCAGCCCTGCTGGGCACTATCTGATGAACTAAAGTAATCTTCTCCACAGAGACCCATTTATCACCTGTCGCTATAGACGACAGCACACCTCTGCAGTCACTGGCTCCACCTATGACATTTATTCTGTCTTTAATCTGAGCTGGGATAAAGCTGTGTTTGTGTTGGCTCATTTCAGTGTAGGTAGTTCTGGGCTAATTTGACTTTTCTGGCATAAAAATAGGATAGCTGCGGTTAGAAATTGTGGACTATTTTGTAGAACTTAAGGTGAGTGTATTTACTTTAAATTTCTGTAAGAACTGTGCACTTTTCAGTTTAACATAAATGTATTTATTATGTTTGTTTTAGTGAAGGATTCTAAAAGAAACTCAATAAATACTCTTTTATCTTTTAACATGCATTGATGGTAACTTTTGCTAAAGATATCTTTTTTTTTTTTTTTTCCACTCTGTCTTGTCCAGTAAACCAGGCTCCCCTGATACCTCCAGTCCAGTTCCTCAGTCAGGACCTGAGCACACCACACTAACCCGAGTGTCCAGCCGCGTTACGATTTGCAAGAACGCCGACGCACTGGCAACATGACTGGTGCTGAGCAAGCCAAATATCAACGTATTCCCACTGATGAGAGCGAGGCACAGACACTGGCCTCCGCTGATTTAGATGGTATTAAAAGTGAGTATCTGCATTCTTTGTATTTACCAAACAAGGATTTATGTCACTTCCTTGCTCATGTATTGCCACAAACATGGATGAGAGCGTCTCCTGGAGCTGTACTCCGCAGAGGTCTGCTGTCCTTTTAACGTGTGAATATGTTTGAGTCGAGGTGATTTACGCCAGGAAGCCGACCCCTCAGCAGTGAGCAGCAGCTTATCAGGCAGCGTGGCATTATTAAATTAGCCGTTCCTACTGTCGGCTGAGGCCCCTGGAATCAGGCCCAGGCCAACATGTTGACTAATTGTGACTATTGGCTCTTATTTCACAGCCTTGTCATCGTTAGTGGAAAGAGACAAGGAAAGCACTGAAGGCAAGAGGGCAATATAAATGAACAGTGGGAGGGACAACACCACATAATGTGACATAATGAACCAGAGCTTATTACCACTAATTTCATTGTTCCTCTGGCTGCTTCTCAACACAGGATTTGATAGATTGTACAGCCTTCTCAATTGTTTCACCAATAGCTACCTTTGCCCAGGAAGATTTTTTTATTTTCTAAAACTGCCCATGACGCATCACTCTGTGGGGTGGGATCACAAAATCTGTCTGTTGAACCTGTTAAAAGTCAAATAGTATTCTGTCAAAGTGGCATGTATTTTTATTTATCTATCGAAGTTCTTCCGGATTTTGTGTATGTAGAAAGCATTCACTGTTCACTGTATCTTCAGGCCATCGATTTGAAGATGTTCCCGGTGTGCGCAGACACTTGGTCAGAAAGAGCACCAAGGGCCAAGTGGTGCACATCGGTAAAGACCATAAAGAGCCGAGTACACGGAGCCGTAAGCAGGACCACACGCCTCATGAGGTGAGACACATCTCTGGGAGCAGGGTGGTTGTAGTTGGTGTTTGTGCTGGAAGTCCAACACTATTCTGTTGGGGGATTGATTATAGTTATATAATTATTTATTTATTCATATATAAAATATATATATAATGTCTATTTTGCCACAAGGACACTAACACTAGCTATAATTAATTATAATGAAATTCTCAAACAAAAAAGTTATAAATTATTTCCTATTCATTGATTCAAATGTGACTTGACTGATTGTAATTTACTAGAAAATAAAAATATATAATTATTCATTGACTAAATATCATTACTTTTTTCTTAGAAACAAATGTCAAATCCTGTGAAATATTTCCGGTTTTGTCCAATCTCTTTCTTTGTCCTGTTTTGATAACGAGCTGGGAAGGTAGGAGACAATTAAAAATGAATGAATGAGCTCTTTCCTTTCACACTCAGAAGGAAAAAAGGAACCAAGGTAACCAGACTCTCTGTGCTCCTGACAGAGCGACAGCTATGTTTTATTAACACACACACACTTTCTGCGAAACTACACAACAGGTCCCTGTCAGGTGTGTGCCCGCTGCTCTAGTATGAGGTATAGTGAGGATTCCCTTCTTTTATCGCATCGTTTTGATCCTTCAGCCATTACCAGTGGTTCTGTACACGCTCGCCAGAAGGCATACTTCTCAACATGGATCCCGCTCATTTGGCTGGATACCAAAGGTGAGGCCGGGTTTGACCGGAGTGAGCGTGTTTTCACTGGCATGACGATGGCACCGAAAAGTAATTAAATTAAAAAAGCAGTTTGGTTAGTTTGACTGACCCCCATGATATGAGGTTGTCACAGTAATAGATCATAGTGAGATACTTTGGGAGCTGAAAGCATTTTAACGGCATTTGTTTTAGGCCTGTCTCTTTTTTTTACAGATGGATGTACTAAAAAGTGTGTTGAGTAGCTTTAAATAAGTTAACATACAGTACATTATAAGCATGTAGCTTACTCTTAAAAACAATAACCTGCCTCTTTTTTATCTGTACTTGCTTTAACATGCATGTGTAGGTCTGAACGTCTTTAGCCCGCTCTCATTTGCTTGTTTTTTCTTTTCATGATATTGCTGCCAGGTGTTTGTGGAGCTAAATGAGCTGACCATTGACAAGAACCAAGAAATGCAATGGAAGGAGACGGCTAGGTGGATCAAGTTTGAGGAAGACGTTGAAGAGGAGACCGACCGCTGGGGGAAACCTCACGTGGCTTCTCTGTCTTTCCGGTTTGCTGGAGCTCCGAAGACCATTTCACACGGTAGGAGTAAAATCAGTTTACCAGAAACCTACAAAACCATCAGTGTGGATCAAGAATAACTGTGCCTGTGTGGGTCTTCAGGTGCAGTACTGCTGGACCTAGACCAGAAAACGTTGCCTGGTATTGCCCACCAGGTTGTGGAGCAGATGATCATCTCGGACCAGATCAAAGCTGAGGACCGTGCCAATGTCCTCAGGGCCCTGCTACTTAAACACAGGTGACACAACAACAAAGTGAAATTTAACTGCTGCGCTTTGCCTAAAAAAATTAATACACAGTAGTTCCATCCTGTTCAATGTGGGCACAACAGGACCCATGTTAGTCTTTGATTTAGTTACGAGGAAAACTCTTGTCATCTACTTAATTGCTTCACATTACATTTCAGTTTCAATGTCATTCAAAATAGTTTATTTCCCCAGCTCCTCACCTTTTCTCTTCTCCTCCCTGCCTCCTGTAGTCACCCGAGCGATGAGAAGGAGCACAGCAGCCCTTTCCTAGGAACATCTCAGCTGCCAGCCTGGGCAGCCTGATCCAACACCACAGTAGCAATCACATTCATCAGACGGAGCCGTCGGTCACCGAGCCTCATGGGCAATGTCAACTCTGCAGGCAGCAACGACACACGCTTAGACATGGAGAAGAATGAGGGGCAGGTAAATGTAGGCCAGGCAGTTTGATTTCCATACACAGGCAAACGTAAAGGACTCACAGACACAGTTAAATTACAATGTCACAGACTGTGCCCAGCAGTAAGCCTCATCAGATACAAGAGGAAAACAGCGATGAAATAATTCTTAATAAAAATAATTAATTGTGGAAGGTGATAAAGACAGACAGAAACAATACACAACAAATGTGGATTTCTATATTTGGTAGCCATGTCATTTATTTGACTATGTATGACCTTTTCAGCAGAAGGAGCCCATGTTGGTGTCTGGAATGCATCGGTCAAAATCCAAACATGAGCTCAAACTACTTGAGAAGATTCCTGAAAATGCAGAGGCCACAGTTGTCCTCGTGGGTGAGTAGTCAGTGTCTTGAAGGGCCACTGTTGTAAACTCCTGTCGTCTTTTTTTTCTTACTATCACCGATCATGATTTTCCAGGAAGCGTGGACTTCCTGGAGCAGCCCACTATGGCTTTTGTGCGGCTGCAGGAGGCTGTGGAGCTGGAGTCTGTCCTGGAGGTCCCTGTGCCTGTCAGGTTCCTCTTTGTTCTGCTGGGACCCCCCACCACCAGCATGGACTACCACCAGATAGGACGCTCCATCTCCACGCTAATGTCCGACAAGGTTTGTATCCTCCCGAGGGTATTTGTTCAAACCAAGTCAAGTACAATTTTTCATTAAGTGGACAATGATGTAACCGTATAAGCAGTGCATATCTCTTCAGGAGTTGACAGACAGGCTTTGTGCTCCTCACTACAGCAACAATAGAGTGTAGAGCTTTGTATACTAATTATTATTTAATAATGTAGAAGAAATGTGGCAGATATTAAAGATTTCAAATCCAGTTAATTGGATACTGTTATTAAGACATTGGATAATGGATTTCTTCACCTGAAATCTGCAGCAATTCCACGAGGCCGCCTACCTTGCCGACGACAGACAGGACCTGCTCAGTGCTATCAACAGCTTCCTGGACTGCAGTGTTGTGCTGCCTCCTTCAGAGATGAGCAGCGATGAGCTGCTCCGCTCTGTTGCCCGTTTCCAGCAGGAGATGCTTCGCAAAAGGGAAGAGCAGGAGATTAAACTGTCAGCCAAGGAGCCCAAATGCCTTGAAGAAAAGGGTAAACATTACATTTTAGTGGTTAATTGTAGTCAATGTGAACTGCAGTCGTTTATAATCTTTCTGCCGGCTTTCAGAGGCTCTACTCACTCCTTTAAAAAAGCCAGATGATCCTCTAAAGCGGACCGGGCGCCCCTTTGGTGGACTGATACGAGATGTGCAGCGTCGGTACCCAAAGTATATCAGTGATTTTAAAGATGCCCTGGACAGTCAGTGCATGGCGGCTGTGATCTTTATCTACTTTGCTG
>JALDNG010003907.1:0-22531 GCA_024349245.1 Neodontobutis hainanensis
ACAGAGTGTCAGTGGCAGTGTTGGTGTTTAAAAGCGAGAGCTCCTCAAGAGGGAAGCGCAGAAGAGACGGCAGAGGAAAAGCGGGAGGGACTGAGTGAACGCAGGTTACGTCGGAAAGTGACCAGCGGTAAAACTGTTGCGGTGTCTGGAGAAGTTAGATCGAGGTCAAGAGTTATGAAGAAATGATCCGAAGTGTGCAGAGGCGTGACCTGAGTATGCCGAGCGGAGCAGTGTCTTATGTAGATGAGATCTAGTTGGTTACCAGACTTGTGAGTTGCTGATGTGGAGACCTGCTTGAGGTCAAATGATGCAGTCAGAACTGCCACACATTAAAATGACTGTCTTTCAGAGTGATTGTATTT
Source organism: Neodontobutis hainanensis (assembly GCA_024349245.1). Taxonomy (NCBI): domain Eukaryota; kingdom Metazoa; phylum Chordata; class Actinopteri; order Gobiiformes; family Odontobutidae; genus Neodontobutis; species Neodontobutis hainanensis. Next base: position 363 of record JALDNG010003907.1, read on the forward strand.
TGATCTCTCACTCAACAATGTGTTTTATTTTCCTAAAAATGCCTGAGCAGATGCTAAATGAAAAGTTATACATTTTGAAATTTGAATTTGTTAGTCTGGACAGTAGCCAGTATAATTTATTATTCCAATGTTTCAATAAACATACACTGCAATGCTGTGGGGTAGAGACTTGTCCAAATGATCCTGCTGCTTTCATTTAAAACACACAGTTAAATTGATTTATGACAAGTAACGTGGTTTTATAGCAGTCGGTCATCTTGGTTGGCATTCTCTTTTGTCACTGCCATAGGAAATTATTAAACCCAAAAAATACAGTATAATTGTATGTCTACGAATTCTGCACCGATCTAAGAAACATCTCCTGGATGCACTGGTGCGCATCATCAGGTGTTTTCGGTTCTCGCAGCATCAGACACCTTCGCCCAGGCGACCCAGCCAGGGGTAATAAGGCCCCGATTTGCGCACCAGAAGCTACCCATGGATCAGACCTCTTGATTCAAAGCTAATAAATCCAAAGCTTTCTCTGCAGCTTCACTAGATGTCTCTCTTCTTGGCTGCCCCATAACGCTTGGGGGCACGAAAGGGATGGTATTTCCTAAATGTAGCTTAGCTTCTGATGTGCGTTTCTAAATCACTTCAGTATTTCCTCAATACTATATTTAGATGGATATGAACAGGTTTTAAGTGGATTTGAACAAGATTTAGTTGGATTTGAACAGGCTTTAGTTGGATTTGAATGGGTTTAAGATGTAGGCGCGGGGCGAACTGGTACCAGTTCATTAGCCCCATAAGATAAACCTGTTCAAATCCATCTAAAACGACTGAAACAAATGAATAAAAATGAATGGTTTTAGATGGATTTGAACAGGTTTAAATGGGTTTGAACAGGTTTCTAATGAAGCAATGAAGCTTTCAAAACTGGCCACTTGGAGACCAAGCCCCTACATTAAAAGACACGTTTGTGTCTGACGTCTGTGCTTGGAGGCTTGCAATATTCATGTTAACAGACTAGCTAGAAATATAACATCAAAATGGGGTTTAAATTAAGGCTTAATATGATGAATATGATGAATATGATTAATATGATTAATATGATTAATCTTAATATGCAAAACTGAGGTTACTGAGCTGAAAACTGGAAAATATAAGGCGGCATGACATCTACAATAAATTACAATAATTTGGAAAACAACTAATGCAATATAGTAAATGGCATGCATTTATATAGCACCCTTCTCGGGCACCCAAATCGCTTTACATCTTGTTTCCACTCTCCCCATTCACTCCTGGGGCAGACAGAGAGGGGCTGCCATTCACTGCAGGTAAGGTGGGTTAACTGTCCTGCCCAAGAACACAATAACAGCATGAACAGGGCAGAGCGGGATTTGAACCGCCAACCTTCTGGTTATAGGACAACTGCATTGAGCCACTGCGGTGGCTCAATAGTTATTAAACATGGATCAATACAAGAAAGAAGACGTGATGTATGATTATAATGTTACAAACGGGACTGAACCAACCTGATGGAGCATGACTCCGAGAAGAAGAAAGAAAATAAAAGCTCACAAATATATTACAGACTGAACAAAAATAAAGTAGTGAAAAATTGGTTTTATTTAGTCTCACCTTTTGCAAAGTGAAGCAGAATCATCAGCAGCACAATTATTACCACTGTTCCACAAACGCGTCGCTCAATAAAACTGTTTTCATTGGACACAGCTGTAATAAATGTAAGTCTGTTAGCATCAGGCTCATCAAAAACATCAGAGTTTGTGTTTTTGACCAGTTACCATCCATAGCACTGGATCATTCCTGGACAATTAAAACCACCAAAACAAATAAAAGTCTGAGGTGTTGTATCTTCATAAAGCAGTGTCTCATCCAGTGTTTTACCATTAGACTGTAAATATTAATATTACTCACATTTGACTGAGATCCAACTCTCTGGAGAAGTCCAGATCCGTGGAGATCTTTGGCCTTGTTCTTGTGCCTCACATTTATAAAAACCCTGGTCAGACTTGGACACTGCAGAGATGTTGAACTCAGTTTAGGGTCCATTTTGGATTAGTTTTCCATTTTTATAGAAAAGGACAGAAGAAAGAGCAGTAGATGTTTTCAGTTTACAGCCGAGAGAAACAGGTCGTCCCTCAGTCACAGGATGAACAGGACTCACAAGGACAACATCACCTGTGAAAAGTCAGACTTGTACTATTACATTATCACAGCAATAAAAATAATATGATGGTGTAGTAATCTATTATATGAAAAATGAAATGAAAAAACCTACTGTGAAAAGTGATGTTGAGGGCATTGCTCAGTTCTCCTGATCCAGACTCACACCAAAAAGTGCTGTGATCTGTCAGGACTCACTGTGAGAGACACTGGGGACTCAACATCTGCAAAACAACAAGTGCATAAATAATGAAGAATGAAAATAACATAAACACTTACAGTTTCTAAATATCTCTGAATGATTAGCAATAAATAAACATCCTACCTTTAGTCCAGACAAACTTGGGCTGACTGTATTCAGAGTAAAACAGTGGGCGTCCTCGTCCTGCTCTACACACAAACCCTGCTGTGTTGGTCTGGTGCTGAACGCTGAAGGAGTCCTGTTCAGTCCCATTACTGTGACCTGGGAGCAGCTCATATCTGTAAGAGTCTGATGAATGAGGAACAGCCTTGTACCAGTAAAAGGTCCATCCTGCAGACGGCTGTTTAACACCACAGCTCAGAGAGACAGAGACTCCAGGAGTCAGCCATGACGAAGACACAGACAGGACAGGCTGGAGTTTACCTGTTTGAACACTCATTAGATTTCATTTGTTAAATTACATAAAGGATTTTACAATTTATTTTGAACAAAAACGTTGTCCATACTCACTCAGTACGTCCAGTCTGGTCTCTCTGCTCCACAGTGTTGTGAGATCTGGAGCTCTTTCTCCTCTACATCTGTAGTGTCCACTGTCAGACTCAGTAACTCTGGAGATTGTATATTCTCTTGTTGTTTGATGTAGGACTGAACCGATCCTGCTCCACTGATACGTCCACTCAGTGTTTCCTCTGTCCTCAATCTCACCTGAGAGTGAGCCTCTCTCCAGAGAAGATCTCAGACCAGTTGGGAGACACTGTGGGTACCTTTTAAAAATAACAAATATATCATCCTAACATAATATGAGATAATACCGTATATCTTTATACCTTTTTTAAAAATCCAACTTTAATAAATTATTTTTAATTTAATTCAACACAAACACTTTTATTTAGATCTACATATAAAAACATAACTATATTCACCAGTTTCTAAAACAGTGACAATGTTACTTTCAGATGTGAGGATATATCCCATCCTCTGCAGGAGTACACACCTCCATCTGAGACTGACACCAGCTGAGTTTTCTTTCACTGTTCCCCTCTGAGAGTCAGAGTCTCACTTTTGTATAAATAAGTTATTGTTAATGTCACCTGCATATCTGGTTTGGATTGACGGCTGCTGGTCTGTGAGCAGAAACAAATAGAACTTCGAGAAAAGTGCAATGGTATGTTTGGTTTTAAGTGTTGAAGTGTAGTATAAGTGTGTTTTAAATGTGCATTTAGTTATATGTCCAGGTTTCTGGCCAAAAAGACCCCAGAGAAACAAACACACTAAAAGGTTCGGTCAGACCAAGGCAGGGAATGTGAGGGAAAACAAAGTGGGTTGTGAATGGTTTAGGGGTTTCAGTGAGTACAAGTCTTTGGTTTTTAGGGTTTGTAAATCGTATTTGTTTTTACATATGGTCTATGGTTTAGGCTTATTTCAAAGAGAATTCTAACATAGTTATTGTTAATAACTTTTAAGGGTTTTAATGTTTTTACCCAGTTATTTGAGCAGATGTTATAAGCATTTTTGTTCTGCTGCTGGAGAGGACTGAACTCCACCAGCCTCCATTGCACTTTTTCACATTGTGCACTTTGATATTTATTAGAAAAAGAAGCTTCTGTTTTCTGCTCATTATTACTTTTAATTCACAAACGTCCAGCCACTTCCCAGTCAGCCTACGTAACAAACCCCTTTAATTCCCCTTTATTTAATGGAAATTCAGTTGTTAGGGCTCTTCAAATGAGTTAAGGCAGAATTCTTCATCTTCCACAGACTGACTAATGGTAGAGTCTTATGGCAGTCAGAAAGAAGGAGTCCTTGTGTTGTTCTGTCCTGCAGCTCTTTTCCTCAGACTGTGGTCCCTGAACTAAAATGAGTTGGACATCCCTCCAACTCAGTTACATGAGCCTCGTTTCCACTGGAGCAGTATGGGGCAGGTCGGGTCAAAGGTATCTGACCCACCAGATGCACTTTGTCTTTAGAAGAGCGGCTAGTTTCCTTGTTTGATGTAAATCATCAAAAAGAATGTAATAAACTGAAAAATTTAAAATTTATGATTTTTAGGCTCTGTAGGTGGTGTGTGGTTAAAAGTAACACAGTGTTAAAGAAGAAAATTAGAGATCAGAGATTATTATTATAGTAATTATTTAATTATTCATATTTACAAACATAAACATATGTACAAAATAATTTATAATCAACTTATTAAAATGAATGAATGAATAAATGGATGAATAAACGAATTAATGAATAAATGAATAAATGAATGAATTAATGACATTAATAATTGATTCTAGTCATTCTGGTGGCTCCTAGTCAACGTGCTGCCTCTGATACACCTCCTGTTCCAATAAAAGACAGGCTAGTTATGCACGTTATAATTGAATTTTCAACAAAACAAGCTGGATCTTTAAAACTCTATCCTCTCTATAATATGACCCTGAAGTACATGTTTGAGACTGACTGAGGACTACACTCAGAGCTTAAAACAAGTCCCTTGTTATTTTTGTGACCTTTTAAACCACAATACAACATAATAATAATAATAAAAAAACATTTGACTTGTAGATGTGATGTGTGCTTTTGTACTTACATCCCTACTCTCCTCTTGGGCCTGTATAATGGCGGCCACAATAAGGTTCACCAGAACAAACTGAGCTATTATTACTAAAGTAATAATGCACAGGGGGCCAGCGCAGGACAAGTAGGTTGCACAGTTTATGTCACCTGGTCAACACTTCCTCAAAGTATCCTTTAACAAATCAATGAAAAAACTTAGACATCAAAAATCACGGTAGAATTAAAAATATTGTAGATTAATATATATATATTTAGTAAATATTGGGTTACAAAGCAGACCAGGCTCACCTGAAACACAGTGAGCATCGACCACAGGATGGAGTCAAAGTTTATCCGCGTTTATGCACATCTTCTGTGGCAAAGATGAATTTCGATCCAAAGCAGTGCATCCCCAGTAGACTTGAATAACAGAGACATAGTCAGTAAACCTGCACTCGTAGAACCTCTATCTCTCTATTCTGAGAAGTACTTGCCTGAAAACAAAAATGAAAAGCAGCAACAGGGACCAGAGTGGAATGGCATCTTTCATGGACTTTATTAGAACTAGAATTAGTTTCCTCAGGTTAGGATGGGACTTAATGAGGCGCACTAGACGCAGCAAACGAAAGACACGCAGCACCGCATCGAAACAGTTCCACTTGTTTCACAGATAACTCTGTTTATGACCAAAGACTCCGTGAGCCAACACATTCATACTGGTTTCAATCACAAAGAAGCTGAAGAAAGAGTAATCCAGAATCTGGTCGAACAAAAATACAAGAGGAAAAGAGGAAGCAACCTTAACATTCCTTTAAGAACTGCCACACATTATAATGACTGTCTTTCAGAGTGATTGTATTTTGATCTCTCACTCAACAATGTGTTTTATTATCCTTTAACAAATCAATGAAAAAACTTAGACATCAAAAATCCCGGTAAAATTTAAAATATTGTAGATTAATAAATGTAATAACAAAGTAGTAACTAGTAATGGCTCTCTAATTAAAACAAAAGTATGGCTTGTTCTCAGGCAACATCATGGCTGGCACTGCTGTGGAAATACAGTTACAGTAAATCAGCAAACATTTAGCCACATATAATCAATAAATTAAAAAAATTCAGTGATTGGATTTTTGTGTTTTGTTGCATCCTATTATTTCGTTGAATGATAGGCCATCAACTGACTGAGAACAGGCTATACATCAGCTTAATATGTTTTTAATGTTTTCCATTTTTGCCAGTTACTTATTGTTGCTCTGTGCATTTCATGGCTCAGAAACAAAAGCCCCATCTGTTCAAAACGTCACAGCAAAAGAGATTATAATATTTTTCAGCAAAGTCAGGTCTGATGCAGACTTGAGGAAGTGTGAATAAAAGGTTCAATGGAGTCTGATAGAGAGCGTTACTGCAGCATTGGGGCACCCTTCACACATGTACCACTCGGAGGGGACAGGGCCATACATTTCTTGGCACGTGGAATACCATGACATCATTACACTTCAAGCTGTTTTTGCAATGTTTATGTTGTTGAACTGATAACTTTGATTAGAAAACTTACACAACTGCAAACTATTGTGGAACGTTACTTACTATTTATTTAGCTGATGTTTTTATCCAAAGCGACTTACATTAAGCTTCAATTCACCAGTGTTACAGCTGGAACACCACTGGAGGCAAGGAGTGTCTTTCCCAAGGACACAACGACAGTATAAACCAGAGGTGGGGGACTCGAGTCACATGACTTGACTCGAGTCTGACTCGAGTCACAATTTTCGGACTTGCGACTTGCTTGATTAAAGTATGAAAATGACTTGACTTGACTTGAGAAAAAGTTACTTGAGACTTGACTTGACTTGAAGTGGAAGACTCGACAATGACTTGAACCTATAAAAACAAACAGCAATAAAATGTATTAAAAATATATAATTATTGTGGACGTCAGCGCCACTAATCAGTGTCTGTGCCTTTGACGCTGCACAATTCAAACCGCCAAACATGGAAGACGCTAGTAATGTTGGTCGAGCTCCACAAATAGTCTTGTTTGGCTACAAGGACTTTGGACTGGACCGTGACAATAAAAAAGATTTGCCAGATGCAAAATATGCAACTCCAGAATATCCGACACCACAACCACAACGTCAAATTTCATTCGACATTTCAAGAACCACAAGGAACGGTAAGAAATGCATCTCTTTCTAGTTAGTTTCACTTAGATCTATAACGATTACTAATGTAATGAATTTAGCTTTTATAATTCGGCATATTTTTTCTTACTAGAAAGCAACTAGAGCATTATCATTACTGATACGTCTCATAATTAACGTTATTGGGTAATTTGGCTATAACAGTAACGTAGCCTGAATAATAATGTTGATAGACATTATAAATTTATTACATGTAGTCTATAATGTCTGTATTAAAAGTGTCTGTGGACTGTGTGTGGAAACTAAAAGGCTTATACCATACTGCGTGACAGGCTAACATGGAGGCTAGCACCTTATCACTAGCACCTACAGAGTTTCTTTTTTTGGTACAGACAAGAAATAATTACAGCACAATTACATATTAGGCAGTTTATCAGTCACAATAATTAATTTATAAGGTTATTATTAGCCCTTATGCTCAACCCTCTTAGCGCCAAAGTCGCAAAATTGCAACTTAACTGGAAAAAACAGCCGCTACTTCCGGTTTATGTGCTAAATTATGCTTCCACTCCCTTCCACCAGATGCCAGACATCCTTTAGTTTGTGGCTAGTCTACTATTACCATGTGTGTTGCCATTAAAACATTTGTAGAAGACTTCAAACTCGCGTGTCAGAGTATTCACAATCTAACTTATGGTCTCAGTGGGACTGTCAGGACCGGCGCAATAGAAGCCTCATTCTCTACACTCGAGCTTGTAAACGCTAAAATGACAAATAAAAACACCTGTGATGAAGCTTTGGCTTTAGTAATGGCTGACTCTGGCGCGATAGTGACAAGGAGTTTGTGAATAATGCGGTCTCTATTGACAGCTGTTTGGGACAAATACGTGTTGTTCATTTTGAAACTTTACCCAGTCGAGGAGAGAATGGGCTAAACCGAGTCAGCGCGAATGCGCAGATCAACGCAGTGATACTAATAAAAGTGTATGTGGCATGGCATAGTTGTAGATGTGCTGTGCCTCATTAGAGGCACAGCACATCTACAACTATGCCATTTGGATAAAAACAGATAAAGCTACTTCAACCAAACACCTACAGTACATGTTTTTATTTCTCAGATCTATTTTCATACGTTTTACTAGTTATGGTGTAATAGAAGTTGTTGTTGTACTGTAGTTTACTAATTTTGCTTTACAAGTTACTGTTATTAATAATTCAATTTCAGAAAAAGACAGAAAAAAGAAAAATATATTATAACATTTTAATTAGTCTGTATGTACTGTAAATAACATAACTGCAATATATAATGCCATGGTATGCCAATAGATGCATACACTTATTTCATTCATATATTTTGGGTCATACCTGACATTTTTCTAGTTTAGAGAAGTACTCTATTTCTTATCATTTTCAAATCACACAGATCTCAGAAATCTGTATTTTTAAAAATAAACCCTTGCGCCTAAAGACAAGACATTAAAAGAAAAGAGTTTTACATTCTAACAGTAACTTGCATAAAAGTATTTACATTTCTGTAAAAACATATGAAACTGTGTGAATGCTGGAACCAAACTTTATGTGAATATGTATACGAATCAGTAAATTATCATTTTTAAATTAATTTATATTTTCCTTAAATTGCAGTATTTAAAAAAATAAAGAATGTTTGCGCATACAAAAATATATATATATTTATTTTTGTTTTAATGTGTACAGTTAATGTTCACAGTTTTCCTAATTTTTTTAATCCATGCAGATATGATGAATATCTCAAATCCAAGATACACTGCAGCGATCTACAGCAGCCATGCATGTCACAGTTCATTGTGCCCCAGTCTACTACATATCCAGTCAACCATCCTCGTCAAAAGGCCATTACAGAAGCAATAATATCTGATCTGATCATTAATTGCAACATGCCCCTGTCTATCACTGACAACAGGCACTTCATTCACTTTCTCTCCATTATGGACACAAAATATACTGCAGTGAGCCGCAGAACCATCACCTCAAGACTTGACACTGTGGTGTCTGAGAGACAATCAAAACTAATAAGTGAAATGGCCACAGTTGAAAATCTGTCTGTCACAGTGGACATTTGGTCAGACAGAAGAATGAGAGGCTACCTTGGTGTCACCGCTCACTGGATGAACACTGCAGCAGATTACGTTGAAATCTCATCTACTAGCTTGCAACCGGTTCAAGGGGTCACATACAGGAGAGAGAATTTGTGAAGAATTTTAACAAATATGTGATCAGTATAAAATCAAACAAAAGATTGATCATATAATTTGTGACAATGCACCAAATATGAAGAAGGCATTCACCACATGTTTTCCCAGTTCAGCTGAAGCAGTTGAGGATGATGACTGCCTGGATGATGCAGAACTTCGGAATGCCCTTCCAGTGGATGAAGAGGAGAAGCTGAATGAGACCTTGACCTCCAAAAGTCAGCATAGACTACAGTGCTTTGCACACACACTACAATTGGTTGTTGGTGATGGTCTTAAAGAGACCAGGGCTGTTAGTTCGGCTCTGGCTAAAGCGTCGCGGATCAGTTCTCTGCTCCACACAAGTACTTCTTTTAAGGAGGAATTTGAGAAAGAATTTGGCCAACGTGGAGTCCCTGCTTCTGTTGTTACTCGATGGAATTCAACTTTCCGACAGCTGAAGTCCTTGCTTAGCTGTGACTACCAAACTTTGTGCAAGGTCTTGGACGTTAGAGGGCACAGAGAGACTATTTTCACTCTAAGAGAGTGGGCTCAGATTAAAGAACTGGTCAGCATTCTGAAGCCCTTTGCTGATGCCACTGATCTCACTCAGGAGAGAAAGTTGTAACCATAAGTGCTGTGATTCCATGTGTTCTCTCTCTCAACAATCACTTGGAAAACCAGAAAGAAGGAACACAATACTTGGTCAACCTAATCCACAGTCTTCAAAGATCACTGCAGAGAAGATTCAAAGGCATCTTTGTCAATGTAAAAATGTCTCATACAGATCCCAATGAAGGAATCCTGCCATTCTCTGATCCTGTTTATGTCAAAGCAGCTGTTCTTGATCCAGCCTTTGGGGTTATGTGGATAGAGCATGATGTATTGGTTGATGACAAGCTGAAGGAGCAGTTGACCATGGAAGTAAAAAGTAAGTAATAGGCTAATTTTAGAATTAGACCCCATACTTGTAAATACTACATTATTAGTAGTATTTTATTTATTTATTTCAGAAATTGGAAGTGCTGCACAATAAAGTTTATTGTTTATCAAGACTGCAAACGTTTAATGGTTTATTGAATAAACCATTAAAAGTTTGCAGTCTTGATTTAAACACCAAAGTAATCTTATTCCTAAATGACAATGTTCAATGTACGATCACAGCAAACAAAAAAAATTGCATTGGCACTACTGCTGGCCCAGAGAGCAGTTAATTTGTAATATGTATGAATTAAAATGAGACCTTATATCATTTATTAAGTTTCTGACTGCTTAAAAATCTTTTAAATTAAATATATTTTAATAGACTACATCAATTAACATTTTGTCAGAACATTTATTAAATGACATAAAACTTATTTTTTATTGTCTATTTAGGAAAAAAAAATATGATGCTTAATGTATCCAGAATCATGCAACTCTAGAATTTTGTGTATGCTTATTTGTATTTTACATTTTTGTGTTTTAGATCTGATTCTCCAGGAGGCAGAGTGTACCAATATAAAACAGACAGATCATGGAGATGAAGAAGAGCAAATCAAAGGGGATGAAACTGGGCTGTTCTTATACCACAAAAAGCAAAAGAAATCTACTCATTTCAGCCCTGCTGCCCAGCTCAACCATTACCTGGACAATTGTGATGGCCAGAACTGCCTTTTGTTTTGGGGAATGAACAAGGAGAAAATGCCTTCACTTTTCCAAATTGCAATGAGGGTATTAGCTGTGCCTGCTTCAAGTGCACCTGTTGAGCGTGTGTTCAGTCATGGGGATTATTATGAGGCCCCATCGTTCACAACTTAGTCCCATTGTCTTGGCAAATCTTATTTTGTGTAAATGCAACAAATTTTAGACTGTTTCAATTAAACTGAATTAGACAGATTGGATTATACATCTTAGACTCTAAATGTTTTGTGTAAATAACAATTTATTTTATTTTCAGATATTAATGTAGCACAGATGTTTACAAATTCATCATTTCTGTGCAAAAATAAATTTGTATTGGAAAAAATTACCTCTTTTTATTTTAGTACTTGACTTGAATTGACTCGAATTGACTTGAAACTTATCAGGACTCGACTTGACTTGCTTAGGGTGAACCCATGACTTGACTTGACTTGCTTGATTTATCTGAACTGTGACTTGAGACTTGACTCGAGACTTGATGGTTAAGACTTGAGACTTGCTTGGACTTGACCATGTGTGACTTGTCCCCACCTCTGGTATAAACTGTGAAGAGAGCGGGAATCGAACCACCAGGGACAACCGCTCTACCACTGAGCCACTAAGCCCCACTTCTGCCACAGTCATTTTCTAAAAACATCCACTTGCTCGGGTGGGTTTTCTTTGGGTACTCACTAAAGCCCCACTAACATCAAAAACATGCTGGATGCCCCTGGTGGAGAATGCAGATAAGGAATAACTGCTATAAATGTTTACAGCTGCACTATGTACATTGATGGAGCAATAACAGTCGTTAGGAATACATGTTTTAGAGCCAGTGCACAGGCAAAGCTATGATTGTGTGCTAGAATTTTCTTTTGTGTTGTGGATGTGGGCTTGTTCTTGAGTTTGTCTACCATCAAAATGCCGCTCCAGTTGTCTCCTGTGCACAGTATGTAGAGCGTCAGGAGGGCACTGCCAAAGTTTTGAAAGTTGTAGTAGGGACTCAAGCCGACACATGGATACTCTGGAGTACACTCTAGTCACGAGAAAGATCAAACAATCAATATATGATAATAATATAAACAATATACACATTATATTAACAATGTTTTAAATACATACGACAAACACAATATGTTTATAATAATATATGTACTGTGCTAGTGTTTTTGACTGACCAAGTGACGCAGCATAAACTTCACTGCTCATAAAAGGAACTGTGAATCAACAAAGTTTAGAAGACTTACAGGGTAATGGTCCTCTTTGCGAAGCCCTCTACAGACCACACCATAATCTCCTGATCCCAGCCATTCTGTGACCAAGTCATTAAACCCTGCACAAAAAACTATAGGACGTTAATGTGCTGACTAACATAGTAAAAATAACATTAAAAACTCTTTCTTCTCCTGTAAGACCAGACACCTGAGTCTACACAAAAGACTAAACAGCCCAACAGTGAGCACAGTGTTGTCACCAGGATCAGTGAAGAGTGGATGTGATCTGTGTGTCGTGTCTGACCTGTCTGTGACGGCCGAGTGAACTCTGACCAAGTCTTAGACAAGCTGGTCTTGACGTTTTGCAGTTTTGATGTCAAAAACTTTTTGATCTTTGGGATTAGTTGTAAATTTTTCCAAAATACAACTATTCATTTTGCTTGTACTTTAACATATAGCTTAGTTTTAACAAATTTTATCAAATTTAAACACTTTCAATAAACCAAAACAACATATAACACTTTGTCTATTAACACATTAACACAACTGCAAAATGGCGGATCAGCACGTGACTCTAGTGGTAATTACACTTGCACATGAACCTTAAATTAATATGTGCGTAACTTGTACATTAGGTGCTTTAAGATTCACTACATGTACATAAATCTACAATAAATCAATGGTAAAGACACATGTAACTAAAAGTACACCCGCTTTCTCTCCACGGTGCTAGCTTGCAAACCTCCGCTAGCTTAGCATAAATTAGCTACAGTGTTTCTGTAACTGTGCATTTACACAGATACATTTCGGAAGTTTCATCCCAACACTTGTACTGTTTTCATGTGATTTCACAAACTTCACACCAACCTGAGAAAAGAATACAAGAGATAGATGACTTCATCTTCTGCTTCATTTGACTGCAGGGTTTATTCTGCAGTTCTGCCCCTTGGATTCCTAACCCCGTTGTTGGTGCGCCCCTTGTGACACTCCAAAGTATTGTATTATACAGTTAACGCATCTTGTTAACACATCTCAAAATAAATTTATATCTGTTTTTAACCATTTTTCTCAAGTATATTGAAACAATGTATTACTATGAGCCTTACATATGGCACAGAGTCTGATGATACATTTAACTCTAAAAAGAGCAATGTCATGGTTGTTTGAAGCAAAGATGTTAAGACATTACTGCCTTTACATTACACTGCCTTTGACCTGTGTGACAACCCTCTTGTGACATGCAAAGAAATCAGATACCTTGGTCACTTTTTAACAGATGTGTGACTGATGACAGCGATGTTCAGAGACAGTGTGTAAACTCTATGCACAGGTCAATTTATTGATTCATAAGGACATACAGATAGTGTTTGAGAGGTAACAAACATGTCTACAGCAGTGTAGGTAAGTGCACCTAGAGAATCTGGTTTAAAGCTGATAAATGAAGACTTATCCACTGCTGCATGAGAACTAAAGATAATGTTTCAAGAGAAAGTGACTGACAAACCTGTCCTGGGAGAAGACCAAGGGCTTGAGGGTCATTTATCCTCTTTGGAGTCCCCCTGGAGACTCGAGGGATGTAGTTGTAGTCTTTGGCCACCTTTACTGTGTGGACATGTTAGGGCTGTAATAATAAAAAAACATTATTAATAGTATTATTATGTTGTTGTTTCACTGTGTTGATAATGTTGCATAAATATTCCTTATTCACACATCTAATAATGCATAGAGGTATGCAGCAAAGCATTTGTGAAGCCACAACTTTGCACAACCTTGAGGCGGATGGGCTACAACAGCAAAAGACCCCACCTTTCTAAAGGGCAAAAGTCAGGGTCAATTACACTAAATTAAAACACTAAATAAATATAACAATTGCCTGTATAAATTAAATGTACTCTTAAATTTTGACATTGCAAATAAGTACTTTAATCACATAACATCACTTGAGCACATGACGTGGGGCTGGGCATAGATGGTGTGGGGCTGGGCATAGATGGTGTGGGGCTGGGCATAGGTGGTGTGGGGACCACATTTGTCACAAAATGTGCTTATTTTTACTTCTGTAAGCACATGACGTGGGGATGGACAGAGGTGGTGTGGAGACCACAAGCTTTGTGGCTTTGCCTCGGTAAACTTCTTGTGAATGCTTTGCTAATATTTATCTGCAGTTCACTGCAATGTTTTGGTGTAAAGCAGGAACACAATTATTAACACAAACACAAAAGACACAAAATAATACAATGAAGTAATGTTTTAGTTTGTTCATGTCTGTTCTCACCTTGATCACTGTCCTCAGTTGGTTGCTACTTGCTCCCAACACATCCCTTTAACTCTAGCAAGTTTCTTTTCCTCAGTCCACTCTAGGACAGCCTTAATGATGGTCAGGAGGGCTCAGGAGCCAAGCACAGCAACGTCCTCCTCCCAGTTAGGCTGCACACCTACTGTCGCCAGCAACTCTGAACAAAAGCGGTACATGTTTCAAATGGGTATCACACTCAGGGTGTTTAGTCCTGACATTTAGAAGTTTTAGAGTAACAGGATCTACTCGGTTGCCTGTGTGAATGTGTTTAATGTACCCTGAACGTGTAAATGATTGTTATTAATGAAAGTGAAGTGGACCTGACTGTGTCGGGGTTAGGTCATAATCAAGCGTCTCTCATGGAAACTCCTAAATGGTCTTTAAATACGGCAAAATACAGCAAAATACAGCGAAATACAGCAATATACCGCCATCCACCAGAGGGCACGACTTTACAAGTGTAAAAATCATGTTTACAGCCTGGTACAAAAGATGGCTCCGGTCTCTAGAGCTTCTAAAGTTTTTAATTCGGGACAACTCTTAATTTTAATTTTTGATTAATATGTTTATGCTATCTGAAAACCATTGTTTTACTATGGCGTAAAAGCCGAAAAGCCCGGATGTAGCTGCCATTTTATTGCCCTGTCATAATGACAGTACTGGTAAATACAAGACCAATTGGCCGATAACCTCTATGGTCATAATACACTCCACAGAACAGATACATCCTATTCATCAATAGGTAGGAGTGGCTAGATTAAGACAGTTGTTACTGCTTAGACACAAGTCTTTGTAAACCAAGTAACAAGATATACAGTCCATGTGAAATAGAAAAGAATAAACTCACGGTGATCGTGTAACTGGTCAAAAGAGGATTTGCAAATACTAAAGAATGCTATTAGCCGGAGGAGGAGAAGCAAACGATCCTCCATGACATGGATCACAAGAAGCCAGAAAGGTCTTGGCTTTTTAACAGACTCTTGCTGTCTCTTTGTAGATTCATCCAGGTTTTCATCTAAAACATGGAGCAGAGAACACAAATAGACAGTGGGGTATTTTAGTTATATTAACTAATAACAGTTCAGTGGCTGTTGTATGAATTGGTTTAATAAATTCAAACCAATCAAGGTGTGCTTCATTTGTAAAACTGGAGGTGGGGAGACACAGAGAATATTTAGGGGAAGAATCAAGATGGAAAAAGGAAAAGGAAAATGATTGTTATGAAGACTACATTATAGCTTTTTGTATATAAATAATGCCATTTTAACAAACTAATGGGCATATTCTAAAGACTGAGTTATAGTTCAGTTAAACATGTTTAAAAACAGGTCACATTAACTTTTACCCACAAATTAGGCACTGAGTAAAGGGTAATATGCAGATATTACTACATTAAAGAGGATCTGTGTATTATCTATTATGAAGAAGACAAAAAGGATAAACTTACTGCATCTCTTTTATCTGGCCTTGTGTTTAGGCCCTGAACAAACTCATATTTATGTTCCATATCTGTGGCCTCAGCTCACTGACCAGGTATTGGGTCCTAGTGCCTGTCAGACTGGATTCTCATTCTTATCTATTGAGTTAAATGAGTTATTTGGTTTAAGCCAATCTCCTTTTTAACCTATCTAACTTAATTTAAAATAGTTATCCAATGCTACAACTAGCTACAACTAGCCTGAACAGTAAAAACACAGTGTAACATGTGGTCACAAATAAATGTATTTACAATGTTTCTGAGGTCAATCAAACCACAGTTTATAGAAATAAGTGCCTAAATCCCACCTCAATAGGTCTAGTGTTAAGTGGTGTATATATTTTTATTAAATGACATTAACATTGAATGTCTAGTATCTTCCTCATTACACATTTGTAATAGTCATCATATAACCAGAGCCGTATTACATCCCACTGAGTGCTCACATTTCACTGTAAACACACTTGGCCCCACTTCTGGCATGCTCTTGGACAACAAACACTGCAGTCTCTGTGTTCAACTGGTCACTGATTCAGATCCTGCAGCGAGGAACGGAGAAATGGGAGAAAACTGCATTCCTCACAAAAGATTTTCACACCTGGTCAAGCAAAAACTTTTATGTATAAAGGAACTGAGGCCAGAAAATACAAAATATTGACACATATTTCCATAATTAGTGGCCTACATAGATTAAACATTAATTAATTCTCAGTTACAGTCTCTTTTGTATTTCCCATCATTATATTAATTAAGTTTTTATTTAACCTGTGCTGAAAAGAAAGTACAGACATCTCTCAAACAGATTGAGTGAAGTGTGGCTTCAGCCCAGCCAGGAATGTGTCGTGTTTAGGCCTCAGTACACAATCTGCTGCCTCAACTCAAAGGCCACACTGGGTCCTAGTGCCTCTGACTCCCCATATTTTTCTTTTGATTTACTTTCACTAAAACTGTCATTTGTTGTATGCCATAATTGATATGTAAAGCGTCTTTGCCTCCCCAGAAAAGCGTTATATAAAATTGATGTAATAATAATGATAATAATAGTAATTGATACAGCACGGATATGTTGGTAAATACCCCACTATTATCATGCAATTGCCAAGTTGTAAAGTGTGTGGTTGAAAAAATAAATATATTATTGTGGAATAACTTTGAGAGAAAACAACAGATGTCTTTTGGTGATTTATTTAAGGAAAAGAAAAAAGAATTCAGAGACATCTTTTGCAAAAGGAGGAATGGAAAATACAACTCTGTCTGTGTACAGAGTTGCATGAACAGTCCCAATGTTAACTAGGCGGGCTTAGAATTTATACTGAAATCACAGCAGATAAGAAAAATGAAACACTGGCTCTCAGGGAGTGAGCCATCTAACATGAAAGACAATTTTATCAGTTTGAAAACAGTACAGATGGTGCGCACATCATTATGCTGCGGTCAAGGACAGCACAGAGCATGTGAAAGAGGAAAATATGATTTTCCAATTACAATTCCCTCCTTTTGATCAAACACAATTGATCAACCAAAATCAATCAAAACTCAATTAGGATTCAAAACATAAATCAAATTAACCTAAGCTTTGTGAGTTGTACTACAGTTGTGGTGCCGAAAAACCCAGCCGAGGGCTGACTAAATCAAGTAGAAACATTTCATACTATCAGTAGCTGACCTAACGCTGGGAAAAGAACACCACAGCCCCTCCCTCACAGGCGGCGTAACTCACTAGGGTTAAACATAAGCATTAGATGAAAAATATTCACAAAACAAATCAGTTTGTAAAACTTAAAAACCTTCAAATCAAAAGACTTTACCTCAAAGAAAGCATTAGTGAAAAAATTTAAAAACACCACATGTAAGTACACAATTTTAGCCTTAACGTGTCTAAAATAACAAAAATTAAAATTATCAGGTTCAAAAGTTGATTAGCTGTGATTGCTTTGGTGACTATATTTCACAATTACTATTTCAAAAGAAAATTACATGTGGATTACACAGACATAGGAACATACTTAGTCATACTTAGTTTTCTTCAAATAGATGAGCAAATAAAACAGAATTAACAGAGTCACAATCAAGAGCGGAGGTGTCTGGGTTGTGGTCTTTGTCCTGTTGAGGCAATTCAACATAGAGTTTAGCTAGTTGCAGGTTAAAAGAGAAGTCACTAATCTTCGGATGAGCGGAATAATGCAGCAGGAGACAAGGAAAAGAAGGATAATAACCACCAAAAGTATGCCTGCGAGTTTAGTTAACCATGTTTTCCAAACACCGCCCATTTCTAATGTTCAAAGATCTGTTCAATAATAGCAATAATAAAATGATAGTAACAAATAAAATAAAATTAAGCAGTTATCATAACATTAACATGCATGAGTATGTAATGATTGTTTAATAGATATTCAAAAATTAATCATTAGAGCAATTTTAAATGCAATAAAGAACCCAAAAAAGATATATACATATATATTTGTCAGTATAAAACTGGTTATCAGTGATGTGAGGAACTGTGGGACAGATGAGTGTGTCACATGTTATAGTTACGCTGTTGAATTTGCTGAAAACGGTCAGCTCTATTTCTTCAGGTGGTACAGAGTCTTTCATAAACTTGATTGTAGGTGGGACCAGCTCTCGGCACTGGTCTCAACGTTGAACTGCGTTTACCAGAGCAGTTTCAGCGGAGGAGGTGAGCGAAAATCTCACCCCAGTCTTCCCACGTAGTCAACGGTGGAGGTAGAGCTAAGGTCTCACCTCAGATCTCCCACGTAGGAGCTTGTTCTCGGGACAAGCCTCTTACTTTTGTGATCATTCACTGGGTCCACTCTTTGACAGTGGGGGAGCAGTTGACGAGCTGGTCAGGTGGAGGAATCTTCTTGCAGTGTTGTGCATCGATCCAAGGGTCTCTTTCTGCGACCTTCACAGCCGTGTGGGTCGTGAGCAGGATCTGATAGGGCCCACACCAGGGTTTGTCTCTCCAGCTGCGCTTCCTCAGGTTTCTCACCAGGATGTAGTCGCCAGGCTGGAGTTTGTGAAACTGGTGGGTGGCCGGTTTGGGCAGGGAATCAAGCACCTGAGATCTAATATTAGAGAGAATATTAGAGAGTGAAATACAATAGGATATCATTGGGTCTGGCAGAGTACTATCGGCCAGTGCTGCAGGTTTAGATGGGGTCCAAACCCAATTCCAGGAGGTAGTCCAAACACTATCTCAAAGGGAGAAAGGTTATTTCGCGTTTTACCTGTTGATTCAGATATTTTTGCCAATTTGCGTTTCAGAGTGCCATTTTCTCTTTCTACAGCTCCTCCAGAAGCTGGATGGTAGGAGCAATGAGTTTTCAGGTCAAATTTAAGGTGTTCACTCAGTGTTTTCAAAATGTCATTTACAAAATGAGTACCGTTATCACTCGTAATTAGATTCGGAAGTCCCCAGGAGGAATTATTTCGCTTAAGAGGATTTTTGCTACTGCGTCAGCAGTGCAGTGTTTTGTTGGGAATGCTTCTACCCACTTTGAAAACATGTCAGCTATTACAAGACAGTATTTCTTACCTTCGCAGGGTGTTAACTCAATGAAGTCCATTTAAATGTGGCCAAAAGGCCTGGAGGTGGGTTTGTGACCTCCAACATCTGTTTTGTTGTAGGAGTTACCTTTAGAATTGCTGGTTAAGCAGATGAAGCATTTTGAGCAAAAATCTTCAGCAAATTTGTTAAACCCCACAGTAAACCAATGTCTTTGAAGGTCTTTTCTCATTCCCTCCTTTGATAAGAATGTGCAGTGAATGTATGTGGTGTTGGTCGGAGAGGCCGTAGGCGCAGAATGGCTGCCACGTCTCTGTCAGTCTGCCCCAGGGCAGCTGTGGCTACAGTTGTAGCTTATCTTCACCGGTGTGACTGTGTATGAATGAATAATGGACGACCTGTAAAGCGCTTTGAGTCCCTGAGAAAGGCGCTATATAAATCCAACCCATTATTATTATTATTATTATCATCGTCAGTCTGTTCTACTGCACATCTACAGTCTGTTCTAATGCACATCTACAGTCTGTTCTAATGCACATCTATAGTCTGTTCTAATGCTCGTCCACAGTCTATTCTAATGCACATCTACTGTCTGTTCTAATGCAAGTCTATAGTCTGTACTACTGCTCATCTACGGTCTGTTCTAGTCTAGATCTACAGTGTGTTCTAATAAACGTCTACAATCTGTTCTACTGCACATCTAAAGTCTGTACTACTGCACTTCTACAGTCTTTTCTAATGCTCATCTACAGTCTGTATTACTGCACCTCTACAATCTGTTCTAAAGCATGTCTAGAGTGTTTTCTAATATTCATATAGAGTCTGTTCTAAAGCTCGTCTTTAGTCTGAACTACTGCACCTCTACAGTCTGTTCTAAAGCATGTCTACAGTGTTTTTAATACTCATATACAGTCTGTTCTTATTCGTCTACAGTCTGTACTACTGAATCTCTACAGTCTATTCTTTTGCATATTGTCAGTCTGTTCTACTGGACGTTTACAGTCTGTTCTAATGCTTGTCTACAGTCAGTTTTAAATCCAATCTAGAGTATGTACTACTGCTGCTCTAAAGTCTGTTCAACTGCATGTCAACAGTCTTTTCAATCGCACCTGTATAGTCTGTTTTAATGCCAGTTTACAATCTGTACTACTGCTCTACTACAGTCTCTTCCACTGCATGTCTACAGTCTGTTTTACTGCACATCTACAATCTGTTCTAATGTACATCTACTGTCTGTTCTAATGCAAGTCTATAGTCTGTCCTACTGCTCGTCTAGAGTCTGTTCTATTGCACATCTACCGTCTGTACTACTGCACTTCTACAGTCTGTTCTAATGCTCGTCTACAGTCTGTATTACTCCACCTCTATAGTCTCTTCTAAAGCATGTCTAGAGTTTTTCTAATACTCATATACAGTCTGTTCTAATGCTCGTCTACAGTCTGAAGTACTGCACCTCTACAGTCTGTTCTAAAGCATGTCTACAGTGTTTTTTATAATACTCATATACAGTCTGTTCTAATGCAAGTCTATAGTCTGTACTACTGTTCATCTACAGTCTGTTTTACTGCACGTCTACAGTCTGTTCTGATAAACGTCTACAGTCTGTTCTACTACACATCTACAGTCTCTACTACTGCACTTATGAAGTCTGTTCTAATGCACATCTACAGTCTGTTCTAATCCATGTCTATAGTCTGTACTACTGCTCATATACGGTCTGTTCTAGTGCAGGTCTACAGTCTGTTCTAATAAACGTCTACAATCTGTTCTACTGCACATCTACAGTCTGTACTACTGCACTTCTACAGTCTTTTCTAATGCTCATCTACAGGCTGTATTATTGCACCTCTACATTCTGTTCTAAAGCATGTCTAGAGTGTTTTCTAATACTCATATAGAGTCTGTTCTAATGCTCGTCTACAGTCTGTTCAACTGCACCTCTACAGTATGTTCTAATGCCAGATTAAAGTCTGTACTACTGCTCTATTACAGTCTTTTCCACTAAAGTCTGTTTTACTGCACATCTACAATCTGTTCTAAAAAATGTCTACAGTCTGTTCTACTGCACATCTTCAGTTTGTACTACTGCACTTCTACAGTCTGTTCTAATGCTTGTCTACAGTCTGTATTTCTGCAACCTCTACAGTCTCTTCTAAAGCATGTCTAGAGTATTTTCTAATACTCATAAATAGTCTGTTCTAATGCTCATTTACAGTCTGAACTACTGCACCTCTACAGTCTGTTCTAAAGCATGTCTACAGTGTTTTTTATAATACTCATATACAGTCTGTTCCACTGCACATCTACAGTCTGTTCTAATGCAAGTCTACAGTCTGTACTACTGCTCATCTACAGTCTGTTCTACTACACGTCTACAGTCTGTTCTGATAAACGTCTACAGTCTGTTCTACTACACATCTACAGTCTCTACTACTGCACTTCTAAAGTCTGTTCTAATGCACATCTACAGTCTGTTTTAATCCATGTCTATAGTCTGTACTACTGCTCATATACGGTCTGTTCTAGTGCGTTAGATTACTCGTTACTGAAAAAAATGGTCAGAATAGAGTAACGCGTTACTAAGTAACGCGTTACCGGCATCACTGATTAGAACAGACTGTAGATGTCCAGTAAACCAGTCTAATGATGCTGCAGAAGAAAATAATTTAAAGGTCCGTTAGTAGAGACTGTAGACGAGCATTAGAACAGACTGTAGATGTGCATTAGAACAGAATGTAGA
>JALDNG010003908.1:0-21461 GCA_024349245.1 Neodontobutis hainanensis
CTCTCTCTGGCCTCTGCCTTCTCTTGTCTCTCTGCCTCCTCTGCCCCCTTGGTCTCTCTGCCTCCACTGGTCTCTCTATTGCCTCTGCCTCCTCTGGTCTCTCTTTGCCTCTGCCTCCTCTGGTCTCTTTGTCTCCTCTTCCTCCAATAGTCACGCTATGGCCTCTGCCTCCTCTGGTCTTTCTGCCTCCTCTGCCTCCCCTGCTCTAACTGCCTCCTCTGGTCTCTCTGTGGCCTCTGCCTCCTCTGGTCTCTCTGTGGCCTCTGCCTTCTCTCATCTCTCTGTGGCTGCTGCCTCCCCTGGTCTCTCTGTGTAATCTGCCTTTTCTGTTCTCTCTGCCTCCTCTGCCTCCTCTGGTCTCTCTATGGCCTCTGCCTCCTCTGGACTCTCTGCCTCCTCTGGTCTTTCTGTGGCCTCTGCCTCCTCTGGTCTCTATGCCTAATCTGCTTCCTCTGGTCTCTCTGTGGCGTCTGCCTCCTCTGGTCTCTCTGTCTCCTCTGCCTCCTCTGGTTTCTCTACCTCCTCTGCCTCCTCTGGTCTGTCTGTGTCCTCTGCCTCCTCTCGTCTCTCTGTGGCCTCTGCCTCCTCTGGTCTCTCTGTGTCCTATGCCTCCACTGGTCTCTCAGTGGCCTTTGACTCCACTCGTCTCTCTGTGGCCTCTGCCTCCTCTGCTCTCTCTCTGGCCTCTGCCTCCACTAGTCTCTCTGACTTATCTTTCTCCTCTAGACTCTCTGTCGCCTCTCCCTCCTCTGGTCTCTCTGTGGCCTCTGCCTCCTCTAATCTCTCTGCCTTCTCTGCCTCCTCTAGTCTCTCTATGGCCTCTGCCTTTACTGGACTCTCTGTGGCCTCTGCCTCCACTGGTCTCTCTGTGACTTATGCCTCCTCTGGTCTCTCTCTCGCCTCTGCCTCCTCTGGTCTCTCTGCCTCCTCTGCCCTCTCTGCTCTCTCTGTGGCCTCTGACTCCTCTGGACTCTCTGCCTCCTCTGGTCTTTCTGTGGCCTCTGCTTCCTCTAGTCTCTCTGCCTCCTCTTGGCTCTCTGTCTTTCTGCCTCCTCTGAACTCTCGGTGGCCTCTTCACCCTTTGGTCTACTGTGGCCTCTTCCTCTTCTGCTCTCTCTATCTCCTCTGCCTCCTCTCATCTCTCTGTGGCCTCTGCCTCCTCTGGTCTCTCTGTGGCCTCTGCCTTCTCTTGACTCTTTGCCTCCTCTGACCCCTCTAGTCTCTCTGCCTCCACTGCTCTCTTTTTTGCATCTGCCTCCTCTAGTCACTCTGTGGCCTCTGCCTCCTCTGGACTCTCTGCCTCCTCTGGTCTCTTTGTGGCCTCTGCCTCCTCTGGTCTCTCTGCCTCCGCTGCTCTAACTGCCTCCTCTGGTCTCTCTGTGGCCTCTGCCTCCTTTGGTCTATCTGTGGCCTCTGCCTCCTCTGGTTTCTCTGTGGCCTCTATCTGCTCTGGCCTCTCTGTGGCCTCTGCCTCCTCTGGACTCTCTGCCTCCTCTGGATTCTTTGTGGCCTCTGCCTCCTCTGGTCTCTCTGCCTCCTCTGCTCCTCTGCTCTCTGCCTCCACTGGTCTCTCAATTGCCTCTGCCTCCTCTGGTCTCTTTGTCTTCTCTGCCTCCTCTAGTCACTCTGTGACCTCTGCCTCTTCTGGTCTCTCTGTGGCCTCTGCCTCCTCTGGACTCTCTGCCTCCTCTAGTCTTTCTGTGGCCTCTGCCTCCTCTAGACTCTCTGCCTCCCCTGCATCCTCTCGTCTCTCTGTCTCGTCTGCCTCCTCTGGTCTCTCTGTGGCCTCTGCCTCCTCTGGTCTCTCTGTGGCCTCTGACTCCTCTGGCCTCTCTAGTCTCTCTGCCTCCACTAGTGTCTCTATTGCCTCTGCCTCCTCTGGTCTGTCTGTGGCCTCTGCCTCCTCTGGCCTCTCTAGTCTCTCTGCCTCCACTAGTGTCTCTATTGCCTCTGCCTCCTCTGGTCTGTCTGTGGCCTCTGACTCTTCTGGTCTCTTTCTCCTCTGCCTCCTCTAGTCACTCTGTGGCCTCTGCCTCCTCTGGTCTCTCTTTGGCATCCTCCTCCTTTGGTCTCTCTGCCTCCGCTGCTCTAACTGCCTCCTCTGGTCTCTCTGTGGCCGCTGCCTCCTCTGGTCTCTATGTGGCATCTGCCTTTTCTGGTCTCTCTGCCTCCTCTGCCTCCTCTGCTCTCTCTGTGGCCTCTGCCTCCTCTGGTCTTTTTGTGGCCTCTGCCTCCTCTGGTCTCTCTTTGGCCTCTACCTCCTCTAGCCTCTCTGTGGCCTCTGCCTCCTCTGGACTCTCTATTCCTCTATCTCCTCTGGTCTCTCTGTGGCCTCTGTCTCCATTGGTCTCTCTGCCTCATCTGCATCCTCTCGTCTCTCTGCCTCCTCTTGGCTCTCTGTCTTTCTGCCTCCTCTGAACTCTCCATGGCCTCTTCCCCCTTTGGTCTACTGTGGCCTCTTCCTCTTCTGCTCTCTCTATCTCCTCTGCCTCCTCTCATCTCTCTGTGGCCTCTGCCTCCTCTGGTCTCTCTGTGGCCTCTGCCTTCTCTTGACTCTTTGCCTCCTCTGACCCCTCTAGTCTCTCTGCCTCCACTGCTCTCTTTTTTGCATCTGCCTCCTCTAGTCACTCTGTGGCCTCTGCCTCCTCTGGACTCTCTGCCTCCTCTGGTCTCTCTGCCTCCGCTGCTCTAACTGCCTCCTCTGGTCTCTCTGTGGCCTCTGCCTCCTTTGGTCTATCTGTGGCCTCTGCCTCCTCTGGTTTCTCTGTGGCCTCTATCTGCTCTGGCCTCTCTGTGGCCTCTGCCTCCTCTGGACTCTCTGCCTTCTCTGCTCTTTTGTGGCCTCTGCCTCCTCTGGTCTCTCTGCCTCCTCTGCTCCCTCTGCTCTCTGCCTCCACTGGTCTCTCAATTGCCTCTGCCTCCTCTGGTCTCTTTGTCTTCTCTGCCTCCTCTAGTCACTCTGTGACCTCTGCCTCTTCTGGTCTCTCTGTGGCCTCTGCCTCCTCTGGACTCTCTGCCTCCTCTAGTCTTTCTGTGGCCTCTGCCTCCTCTAGACTCTCTGCCTCCCCTGCATCCTCTCGTCTCTCTGTCTCGTCTGCCTCCTCTGGTCTCTCTGCCTCCTCTGCCTCCTCTGGTCTCTCTGTGGCCTCTGCCTCATCTGGTCTCTCTGCCTCCTCTGCTTCCTCTCGTCTCTCTGTGGCCTCTGCCTCCTCTGCTCTCTCTGTCTCCCCTGCCTCCACTGGTCTCTCTGCCTTCTCTGCCTCCTCTGCTCTCTCTACCTCCACTGGTCTCTCTGTGACCTCTGCAATCCTCTGGTCTCTCTGTGGCCTATGCCTCCTCTGGATTCTCTGTGGCCTCTGCCTCCTCTGGTCTCTCTGTCTCCTCTGCCTCCACTGGACTCTCAGTGGCCTTTGACTCCACTCGTCTCTCTGTGGCCTCTGTCTCCTCTGCTCTCTCTGTCTCCCCTGCCTCCACTGGGGTCTCTGCCTTCTCTGCCTCCTCTAGACTCTCTGTTGCCTCTGCCTCCTCTGGTCTGTCTGCCTCCGCTACTCTAACTGCCTCCTCTGGTCTCTCTGTGGCCTCTGCCTCCTCTGGTCTTTCTGTGGCCTCTGCCTCCTCTGCTCTCTCTGTCTCCCCTGCCTCCACTGGTCTCTCTGCCTTCTCTGCCTCCTCTGCTCTCTCTACTTCCTCTGGTCTCTCTGTGGCCTCTGCCTTCTCTTGACTCTTTGCCTCCTCTGACCCCTCTAGTCTCTCTGCCTCCACTGCTCTCTTTTTTGCATCTGCCTCCTCTAGTCACTCTGTGGCCTCTGCCTCATCTGGACTCTCTGCCTCCTCTGGTCTCTTTGTGGCCTCTGCCTCCTCTGGTCTCTCTGCTCCTCTGCTCTCTGCCTCCACTGGTCTCTCAATTGCCTCTGCCTCCTCTGGTCTCTTTGTCTCCTCTGCCTCCTCTAGTCACTCTGTGACCTCTGCCTCTTCTGGTCTCTCTGTGGCCTCTGCCTCCTCTGGACTCTTTGCTTCCTCTAGTCTTTCTGTGGCCTCTGCCTCCTCTAGACTCTCTGCCTCCCCTGCATCCTCTCGTTTCTCTGTCTCGTCTGCCTCCTCTGGTCTCTCTGCCTCCTCTGCCTCATCTGGTCTCTCTGTGGCCTCTGCCTCCTCTGGTCTCTCTGTGGCCTCTGTCTTCTCTTGTCTCTCTGCCTCCTCTGCCCCTCTGGTCTCTCTGTTTCTACTGGTCTCTCTATTGCCTGTGCCTCCTCTGGTCTCTCTGTTGCCTCTGCCTCATCTGGTCTCTCTGCCTCCTCTGCTTCCTCTCGTCTCTCTGTGGCCTCTGCCTCCTCTGCTCTCTCTGTCTCCCCTGCCTCCACTGGTCTCTCTGCCTTCTCTGCCTCCTCTGCTCTCTCTACCTCCACTGGTCTCTCTGTGACCTCTGCAATCCTCTGGTCTCTCTGTGGCCTATGCCTCCTCTGGATTCTCTGTGGCCTCTGCCTCCTCTGGTCTCTCTGTCTCCTCTGCCTCCACTGGTCTCTCTACCTCCTCTGCCTCCTCTGGTCTGTCTGCGTCCTCTGCCTCCTCTCGTCTCTCTGTGGCCTCTGCCACCTCTGGTCTCTCTGTCTCCTATGCCTCCACTGGTCTCTCAGTGGCCTTTGACTCCACTCGTCTCTCTGTGGCCTCTGTCTCCTCTGCTCTCTCTCTGGCCTCTACCTCCACTAGTCTCTCTGACTTATCAGTCTCCTCTAGACTCTTTGTCTCCTCTTCCTCCTCTGGTCTCTCTGGCCTCTGCCTCCTCTAGTCTCTCTGCCTTCTCTGCCTCCTCTTGTCTCTCTGTGGCCTCTGCCTTTACTGGTCTCTCTCTGGCCTCTGCCTCCTCTGGTCTCTCTGCCTCCTCTGCCTCCTCTTGTCTCTCTGTGGCCTCTGACTCCTCTGGACTCTCTGCCTCCTCTGGTCTCTCTGTGACCTCTGCAATCCTCTGGTCTCTCTGTGGCCTCTGCCTCCTCTTGTCTCTCTATTCCTCTATCTCCTCTGGATTCTCTGTCTTTCTGCCTCCTCTGAACTCTCGGTGGCCTCTTCCCCCTCTGGTCTAACTGTGGCCTTTGCCTCTTCTGCTCTATATCTCCTCTGCCTCCTCTCGTCTCTCTGTGGCCTCTGCCTCCTCTGGTCTCTCTGTGGCCTCTGCCTCCTCTGGCCTCTCTAGTCTCTCTGCCTCCACTAGTCTCTCTATTGCCTCTGCCTCCTCTGGTCTGTCTGTGGCCTCTGACTCCTCTGGTCTCTTTGTCTCCTATGCCTCCTCTAGTCACTCTGTGGCCTCTGCCTCCTCTGGACTCTCTGCCTCCTCTGGTCTCTCTGTGGCCGCTGCCTCCTCTGGTCTCTCTGTGGCATCTGGCCTTTCTGGTCTCTCTAGCTCCTCTGCCTCCTCTGGTCTCTCTGTGGCCTCTGCCTCCTCTGGTCTTTGTGGCTTCTGCCTCCTCTGGTCTCTCTGTGGCCTCTACCTCCTCTAGCCTCTCTGTGGCCTCTGCCTCCTCTGGACTCTCTATTCCTCTATCTCCTCTGGTCTCTCTGTGGCCTCTGTCTCCTTTGGTCTCTCTGCCTCCTCTGCATCCTCTCGTCTCTCTGCCTCCTCTGGGCTCTCTGTCTTTCTGCCTCAACTGAACTCTCGGTGGCCTCTTCCCCCTCTGGTCTAACTGTGGCCTCTTCCTCTTCTGCTCTCTCTATCTCCTCTGCCTCCTCTGGTCTCTCTGTGGCCTCTGCCTTCTCTTGACTCTCTGCCTCCTCTGCCTCCTCTAGTCTCTCTGCCTCCACTGCTCTCTTTTTTGCCTCTGCCTCCTCTAGTCACTCTGTGGCCTCTGCCTCCTCTGGACTCTCTGCCTCCTCTGGTCTCTTTGTGGCCTCTGCCTTCTCTGGTCTGTCTGCCTCCGCTGCTCTAACTGGCTCCTCTGGTCTCTCTGTGGCCTCTGCCTCCTCTGGTCTTTCTGTGGCCTCTGCCTCCTCTGCTCTCTCTGTCTCCCCTGCCTCCACTGGTCTCTCTGCCTTCTCTGCCTCCTCTGCTCTCTCTACCTCTACTGGTCTCTCTGTGACCTCTGCAATCCTCTGGTCTCTCTGTGGCCTCTGCCTCCTCTTGTCTCTCTATTCCTCTATCTCCTCTGGATTCTCTGTCTTTCTGCCTCCTCTGAACTCTCGGTGGCCTCTTCCCCCTCTGGTCTAACTGTGGCCTTTGCCTCTTCTGCGCCCTATATCTCCTCTGCCTCCTCTCGTCTCTCTGTGGCCTCTGCCTCCTCTGGTCTCTCTGTGGCCTCTGCCTCCTCTGGCCTCTCTAGTCTCTCTGCCTCCACTAGTCTCTCTTTTTGCCTCTGCCTCCTCTGGTCTGTCTGTGGCCTCTGACTCCTCTGGTCTCTTTGTCTCCTATGCCTCCTCTAGTCACTCTGTGGCCTCTGCCTCCTCTGGACTCTCTGCCTCCTCTGGTCTCTCTGTGGCCGCTGCCTCCTCTGGTCTCTCTGTGGCATCTGCCTTTTCTGGTCTCTCTAGCTCCTCTGCCTCCTCTGGTCTCTCTGTGGCCTCTGCCTCCTCTGGTCTTTTTGTGGCTTCTGCCTCCTCTGGTCTCTCTGTGGCCTCTACCTCCTCTAGCCTCTCTGTGGCCTCTGCCTCCTCTGGACTCTCTATTCCTCTATCTCCTCTGGTCTCTCTGTGGCCTCTGTCTCCTTTGGTCTCTCTGCCTCCTCTGCATCCTCTCGTCTCTCTGCCTCCTCTGGGCTCTCTGTCTTTCTGCCTCAACTGAACTCTCGGTGGCCTCTTCCCCCTCTGGTCTAACTGTGGCCTCTTCCTCTTCTGCTCTCTCTATCTCCTCTGCCTCCTCTGGTCTCTCTGTGGCCTCTGCCTTCTCTTGACTCTCTGCCTCCTCTGCCTCCTCTAGTCTCTCTGCCTCCACTGCTCTCTTTTTTGCCTCTGCCTCCTCTAGTCACTCTGTGGCCTCTGCCTCCTCTGGACTCTCTGCCTCCTCTGGTCTCTTTGTGGCCTCTGCCTTCTCTGGTCTGTCTGCCTCCGCTGCTCTAACTGGCTCCTCTGGTCTCTCTGTGGCCTCTGCCTCCTCTGGTCTTTCTGTGGCCTCTGCCTCCTCTGCTCTCTCTGTCTCCCCTGCCTCCACTGGTCTCTCTGCCTTCTCTGCCTCCTCTGCTCTCTCTACCTCTACTGGTCTCTCTGTGACCTCTGCAATCCTCTGGTCTCTCTGTCTCCTCTGCCTCCAATGGTCTCTCTACCTCCTCTGCCTCCTCTGGTCTGTCTGTGTCCTCTGCCTCCTCTCGTCTCTCTGTGGCCTCTGCCTCCTCTGGTCTCTCTGTCTCCTATGCCTCCACTGGTCTCTCAGTGGCATTTGACTCCACTCGTCTCTCTGTGGCCTCTGCCTCCTCTGCTCTCTCTCTGGCCTCTACCTCCACTAGTCTCTCTGACTTATCTGTCTCCTCTAGACTCTCTGTCGCCTCTTCCTCCTCTGGTCTCTCTGCGGCCTCTGCCTCCTCTAGTCTCTCTGCCTTCTCTGCCTCCTCTTGTCTCTCTGTGGCCTCTGCCTTTACTGGTCTCTCTCTGGCCTCTGCCTCCTCTGGTCTCTCTGCCTCCTCTGCCTCCTCTGGTCTCTCTGCCTCCTCTGCCTCCTCTGGTCTCTCTTTGGCCTCTGACTCCTCTGGACTCTCTGCCTCTTCTGGTCACTCTGTGACCTCTGCTTCCTCTGGTCTCTCTGTGGCCTCTGCCTCCTCTTGTCTCTCTATTCCTCTATCTCCTCTGGGTTCTCTGTCTTTCTGCCTCCTCTGAACTCTCGGTGGCCTCTTCCCCCTCTGGTCTAACTGTGGCCTTTGCCTCTTCTGCGCTCTATATCTCCTCTGCCTCCTCTCGTCTCTCTGTGGCCTCTGCCTCCTCTGGTCTCTCTGTGGCCTCTGCCTCCTCTGGCCTCTCCTGTCTCTCTGCCTCCACTAGTCTCTCTATTGCCTCTGCCTCCTCTGGTCTGTCTGTGGCCTCTGACTCCTCTGGTCTCTTTGTCTCCTATGCCTCCTCTAGTCACTCTGTGGCCTCTGCCTCCTCTGTACTCTCTGCCTCCTCTGGTCTTTTGTGGCTTCTGCCTCCTCTGGTCTCTCTGTGGCCTCTACCTCCTCTAGCCTCTCTGTGGCCTCTGCCTCCTCTGGACTCTCTATTCCTCTATCTCCTCTGGTCTCTCTGTGGCCTCTGTCTCCTTTGGTCTCTCTGCCTCCTCTGCATCCTCTCGTCTCTCTGCCTCCTCTGGGCTCTCTGTCTTTCTGCCTCAACTGAACTCTCGGTGGCCTCTTCCCCCTCTGGTCTAACTGTGGCCTCTTCCTCTTCTGCTCTCTCTATCTCCTCTACCTCCTCTGGTCTCTCTGTGGCCTCTGCCTCCTCTGGTCTCTCTGTGGCCTCTGCCTTCTCTTGACTCTCTGCCTCCTCTGCCTCCTCTAGTCTCTCTGCCTCCACTGCTCTCTTTTTTGCCTCTGCCTCCTCTAGTCACTCTGTGGCCTCTGCCTCCTCTGGACTTACTGCCTCCTCTGGTCTCTTTGTGGCCTCTGCCTCCTCTGGTCTGTCTGCCTCCGCTACTCTAACTGCCTCCTCTGGTCTCTCTGTGGCCTCTGCCTCCTCTGGTCTTTCTGTGGCCTCTGCCTCCTCTGCTCTCTCTGTCTCCCCTGCCTCCACTGGTCTCTCTGCCTTCTCTGCCTCCTCTGCTCTCTCTACCTCCACTGGTCTCTCTGTGACCTCTGCAATCCTCTGGTCTCTCTGTGGCCTATGCCTCCTCTGGATTCTCTGTGGCCTCTGCCTCCTTTGGTCTCTCTGTCTCCTCTGCCTCCACTGGTCTCTCTACCTCCTCTGCCTCCTCTGGTCTGTCTGTGTCCTCTGCCTCCTCTCGTCTCTCTGTGGCCTCTGCCTCCTCTGGTCTCTCTGTCTCCTATGCCTCCACTCGTCTCTCAGTGGCCTTTGACTCCACTCGTCTCTCTGTAGCCTCTGCCTCCTCTGCTCTCTCTCTGGCCTCTACCTCCTCTAGTCTCTCTGACTTATCTGTCTCCTCTAGACTCTCTGTCGCCTCTTCCTCCTCTGGTCTCTCTGCCTCCTCTTGTCTCTCTGCCTTCTCTGCCTCCTCTTGTCTCTCTGTGGCCTCTGCCTTTACTGGTCTCTCTGTGGCCTCTGACTCCTCTGGACTCTCTGCCTCCTCTGGTCTCTCTGTGACCTCTGCTTCCTCTGGTCTCTCTGTGGCCTCTGCCTCCTCTTGTCTCTCTATTTCTCTATCTCCTCTAGGTTCTCTGTCTTTCTGCCTCCTCTGAACTCTCGGTGGCCTCTTCCCTTTCTGGTCTAACTGTGGCCTTTGTCTCGTCTGCACTCTATGGCTGTGTCCAAATTCAGGGTCTACATCCTCCTTAGGATCCTTCCTACCCGGTTGAAGGAGGAGGGTCCTCCGGCGACCGCAAAACCCGGAAGTCGGTGTTTGTGAATTTGGACAGCCTACCCTTCTTTCAGTTCCCTCCCTTACCCGTTGCTCATTTCCTGTCGCCTAGCAACCGTGACAGCGCCAAGCTTTTTTTTTTTTGTTTGCTCTGGTGAAGAGCTCATCGTTCTTTCCCCGGAGCTTTATAAAAACTTCTGTCTGCTCTTTCATCCCTGGAAGCGTTCAACAGCTTCAATCACTAACAGATTAGCTGTGTGTAAGGATATTCACACAGGCTGTAAGGAAGAAGCTAGTTTACGAGTAATGTTTTTGGTATATAAACGTACAAATGTAAAAAAAAATACTTAACAAAATGTATGACAACCACTGAAAAAATACGTTTTTTTAAAAGCCAGTTTTTAAAAACGTACATCTAAAAGCATACTCTCCCACCACTCCGCTACCGCTCACTTCATTGGCCATTACGCTCTGCCGAAAGAATTATGGGATAGGTAGGACGGAAAGGATCCACCACACCCATCCTTCCAATTCGGGAAAAGGAGGACGTGTTGTGGGCGCATTTGAAGGATCCTACAAATTTGGACAGCCTTCGTCGCTGCGCTGTGACGTAACATCCTTCAAATGAGGACTCGAAGGATGCAGACCCTGAATTTGGACACAGCCTATATCTCCTCTGCCTCCTCTGGTCTCTCTGTGGCCTCTGCCTCCTCTGGTCTCTCTGTGGCCTCTGCCTCCTCTGGCCTCTCTAGTCTCTCTGCCTCCACTAGTCTCTCTATTGCCTCTGCCTCCTCTGGTCTGTCTGTGGCCTCTGACTCCTCTGGTCTCTTTGTCTCCTATGCCTCCTCTAGTCACTCTGTGGCCTCTGCCTCCTCTGGACTCTCTGCCTCCTCTGGTCTCTCTGTGGCCTCTGCCTCCTCTGGTCTCTCTGTGGAATCTGCCTTTTCTGGTCTCTCTGCCTCCTCTGCCTCCTCTGGTCTCTCTGTGGCCTCTGCCTCCTCTGGTCTTTTGTGGCTTCTGCCTCCTCTGGTCTCTCTGTGGCCTCTACCTCCTCTAGCCTCTCTGTGGCCTCTGCCTCCTCTGGACTCTCTATTCCTATAACTCCTCTGGTCTCTCTGTGGCCTCTGTCTCCTTTGGTCTCTCTGACTCCTCTGCATCCTCTCGTCTCTCTGCCTCCTCTGGGCTCTCTGTCTTTCTGCCTCAACTGAACTCTCGGTGGCCTCTTCCCCTCTGGTCTAACTGTGGCCTCTTCCTCTTCTGCTCTCTCTATCTCCTCTGCCTCCTCTCGTCTCTCTGTGGCCTCTGCCTCCTCTGGTCTCTCTGTGGCCTCTGCTTTCTCTTGACTCTCTGCCTCCTCTGCCTCCTCTAGTCTCTCTGCCTCCACTGCTCTCTTTTTTGCCTCTGCCTCCTCTAGTCACTCTGTGGCCTCTGCCTCCTCTTGACTCTCTGCCTCCTCTGGTCTCTTTGTGGCCTCTGCCTCCTCTGGTCTGTCTGCCTCCGCTGCTCTAACTGCCTCCTCTGGTCTCTCTGTGGCCTCTGCCTCCTCTGGTCTTTCTGTGGCCTCTGCCTCCTCTGGTCTCTCTGTGGCCTCTACCTCCTCTGGCCTCTCATTGGCCTCTGCCTCCTCTGGACTCTCTGCCTCCTCTGGTCTTTTGTGGCCTCTGCCTTCTCTAGTCTCTGTGCCTCCTCTGCTCCCTCTGCTCTCTGCCTCCACTGGTCTCTCAATTGCCTCTGCCTCCTCTGGTCACTCTGTGGCCTCTGCCTCCTCTGGTCTCTTTGTCTCCTCTGCCTCCTCTAGTCACTCTGTGGGCTCTGCCTCCTCTGGTCTCTCTGTCTCCTCTGCCTCCTCTACTCTAACTGCCTCGTCTGGTCTCTCTGCCTCCTCTGCTTCCTCTCGTCTCTGTGGCCTCTGCCTAAACTGCTCTCTCTGTCGCCCCTGCCTCTACTGGTCTCTCTGCCTTCTCTGCCTCCTCTGCTCTCTCTACCTCCATTGGTCTCTCTGGGTGGCCGCTCCTGGGGCCACCCAGAACAACATATCAAAGGCTGCTGGCTTTAGAGCAAAGGCAAAAGTTTCAGCCTACAAAAGACACAGCCTATAACGGGTTCTGACCATTGACCCCTGAACATTATTTGATACCTTAACAATGTCGTAGCCTCTCCAAATTTTTAAACGCTGGCTCCAGGGCCACCCAGAACGACATAGGCAAGTCGGCTGGCTCTAGAGTCAAGGGAAGAAAATGATGACTCAAAAGACATCTCTCCTTTTGGGCCTTTAGAGCATACCCTTTTTGACCTTTCGACCCTTAACAATGTAATAGCCTCTCCAAACTTTGCCACAGGCTTCCACATACTGTGTCAAAACAGGAGACCACATTTCACTTGATTTTCCTCGGGAAGCAGGGTATGTGAGCGGAGCGGAGCGGCAGAATTTGCGCTCCACGCTCAAAGTATTTCATAAATACTCCGCTCAAGCTCCGCTCTGGGTGTGCAATTTTCCGCTCCTCGCTCCCTCCCCCGCTCCGTCCATATACGTCTCGCTCCGTTTTCGCTCCAGGGTATTTTTTTTATTTTTATTTTTTTAATAACACCAGTG
Source organism: Neodontobutis hainanensis (assembly GCA_024349245.1). Lineage (NCBI taxonomy): Eukaryota > Metazoa > Chordata > Actinopteri > Gobiiformes > Odontobutidae > Neodontobutis > Neodontobutis hainanensis. Next base: position 12,012 of record JALDNG010003908.1, read on the forward strand.
TCTGATCAGAAGATGCATGTAGTGTAAAACGAATACGCAGTACTAAGAGAAAAACATCCATACTTTTTTGTAATTTTGAACACTGAAAAGCCCCAAACCCCTCCGTCTCCTGACAGTGGTTTGGTCCTGGGACTCCTGGCTCGTGATTGGTAATTGAGCGATAGTGGAGCGTTTGAGCGGAGAAAATCACAACGCTCCATTATTTAAAAATCCGCTCCTACGGGCAAAATCACACCGCTCCGCTCCTCGCTCCGCTCCGCTCTGCACCGCTCACATACTCTGTCGGGAAGTGACGCCAGTGCCCCACTAGGAAGAATACATTGACAAAATGGGCATGTGAGAATCCTAAATTTTTCCCCTGGCTCCTGGAGTAGCCCTGATACACATATCCGAGCGCAGAGCTCTAGAGCAAAGAGGAAAAGAATTATGATCAAAAAGACACCTTTCTTCTCAGGGCATATAGCTCATACCCTTAGTTGACCTTTTGACCCCTTACCAATGTCGTCGCCTCTCCAAATTTTGCACGCTGGCTCCTGGGGCCACCCAGAACGACATATCAAAGGTTGCTGGCTTTAGATCAACGTGAAAAAAGTTTCAGCCTCATAAAGACACAGCTTATAACGGGTTTTGACCATTGACCCCTGAACACTATTTGACCCCTTAACAATGTCGTAGCCTCTCCAAATTTTGCACGCTGGCTCCTAGGGCCACCCAGAACGACATATCAATCTGGTCTCTCTGTGGCCTCTGCCTCCTCTGGTCTCTCTGTGGCCTCTGCCTCCTCTGGTCTCTTTGTCTCCTCTGCCTCCTCTAGTCACTCTGTGGCCTCTGCCTCAACTGGTCTCTCTATGGCCTCTGCCTCCTCTGGTCTCTCAGTGGCTTCTGCCTCCTCTGGTCTCTTTGTCTCCTCTGTCTCCTTTAGTCACTCTGTGGCCTCTGCCTCCTCTGGTCTCTCTGCCTCCTCTGCCTCTAGTCATTCTGTGGCCTCTGCCTCCTCTGGTCTCTTTGTGTCCTCTGCCTCATCTGGTCTCTCTGTGGCCTCTGCCTCCTCTAGTGTCTCTGCCCCCTGCTTCCTCTCGCTCTCTATCTCGTCTGCCTCCTCTGATCTCGCTGCCTCCTCTGCCTCCTCTGATCTCTCTGTGGCCTCTGCCTCCTCTGTTCTCTCTGTGGCTTCTGCCTTCTCTTGTCTCTCTGACTCCTCTGCCTCCTCTGAACTCTCTGTGCCCTCTGCCCCCTCTTGTCTCTCTATGGCCTCTGCCTCCACTGGTCTCTATTGCCTGTGCCTGCTCTGGGCTCTCTGTAACCTCTGCCTCCTCTGGTCTCTCTGTCTCCTCTGCCTCCTCTGAACTCTCTGTGCCCTCTGCCCCCTCTGGTCTCTCTATGGCCTCTGCCTCTTCTGGTCTCTCTGTGGCCTCTGCCTCCTCTGGACTCTCTGTCTCCTCTGGTCTTTCTGTGGCCTCTGCCTCCTCTAGTCTCTCTGCCTCTCCTGCTTCCTCTCGTCTCTCTGTCTCCTCTGCCTCCTCTGGTCTCTCTGCCTCCTCTGCCTCCTCTGGTCTCTCTGTGGCCTCTGCCTCCTCTGGTCTCTCTGTGGCCTCTGCCTCCTCTGGTCTCTCTGTGGCCTCTGCCTCCTCTGGTCTCTTTGTCTCCTCTGCCTCCTCTAGTCACTCTGTGGCCTCTGCCTCAACTGCTCTCTACGGCCTCTGCCTCCTCTGGTCTCTCAGTGGCTTCTGCCTCCTCTGGTCTCTTTGTCTCCTCTGGCTCCTTTAGTCACTCTGTGTCCTCTGCCTCCTCTGGTCTCTCTGCCTCCTCTGCCTCTAGTCATTCTGTGGCCTCTGCCTCCTCTGGTCTCTTTGTGTCCTCTGCCTTCTCTGGTTTCTCTGCCTCATCTGGTCTCTCTGTGGCCTCTCCCTCCTCTGGTCTCTCTGCCTCCTTGGCCTCCTCTGGTATCTCTGTGGCCTCTGCCTCCTCTGCCCTCTCTGCTCTCTGCCCCCACTAGTCTCTCTAATGCCTCTGCCTCCTCTGGTCTCTCTGTGGCCTCTGCCTTCTCTGGATCTCTCTGTGGCATCTGGTCTCTCTGCTCTAACTGCCTCCTCTAGTCTCTCTATCTCTCTGCCTCATCTGCTCTCTCTGTGGCCTCTGCCTCCTCTGGTCTCTTTGTGGCCTCTGCCTTCTCTGGTCTCTCTGTTGCCGCTACCTCCTCTTGTCTATCTGTGGCATCTGCCTTTTCTGTTCTCTCTGCTCTCTGCCCCCACTAGTCTCTCTAATGCCTCTGCCTCCTCTGGTCTCTCTGTGGCCTCTGCCTTCTCTGGATCTCTCTGTGGCATCTGGTCTCTCTGCTCTAACTGCCTCCTCTAGTCTCTCTATCTCTCTGCCTCATCTGCTCTCTCTGTGGCCTCTGCCTCCTCTGGTCTCTTTGTGGCCTCTGCCTTCTCTGGTCTCTCTGTTGCCGCTACCTCCTCTTGTCTATCTGTGGCATCTGCCTTTTCTGTTCTCTCTGCCCCCTCTGCCTCCTCTGCCTCCTCTGGTCTCTCTGTGACCTCTGCCTCTTCTGGTCTCTCTGTGGCCTCTGCCTCCTCTGGACTCTCTGTCTCCTCTTGTCTTTCTGTGGCCTGTGCCTGCTCTGGGCTCTCTGTAACCTCTGCCTCCTCTGGTCTCTCTGTCTCCTCTGCCTCCTCTGATCTCTCTGTGGCCTCTGCCTCCTCTGATCTCTCTGTGGCCTCTGCCTCCTCTGTTCTCTCTGTGGCTTCTGCCTTCTCTTGTCTCTCTGACTCCTCTGCCCCTCTGGTCTCTCTGTCTCCACTGGTCTCTCTATTGCCTGTGCCTGCTCTGGGCTCTCTGTAACCTCTGCCTCCTCTGGTCTCTCTGTCTCCTCTGCCTCCTCTGAACTCTCTGTGCCCTCTGCCCCTCTGGTCTCTCTATGGCCTCTGCCTCTTCTGGTCTCTCTGTGGCCTCTGCCTCCTCTGGACTCTCTGTCTCCTCTGATCTTTCTGTGGCCTCTGCCTCCTCTAGTCTCTCTGCCTCTCCTGCTTCCTCTCGTCTCTCTGTCTCCTCTGCCTCCTCTGGTCTCTCTGCCTCCTCTGCCTCCTCTGGTCTCTGTGGCCTCTGCCTCCTCTAGTCTCTCTGTGGCCTCTGCCTCCTCTGGTCTCTCTGTGGCCTCTGCCTCCTCTGGTCACTCTGTGGCCTCTGCCTCAACTGGTCTCTCTATGGCCTCTGCCTCCTCTGGTCTCTCAGTGGCTTCTGCCTCCTCTGGTCTCTCTTGTCTCCTCTGTCTCCTTTAGTCACTCTGTGGCCTCTGCCTCCTCTGGTCTCTCTGCCTCCTCTGCCTCTAGTGATTCTGTGGCCTCTGCCTCCTCTGGTCTCTTTGTGTCCTCTGCCTTCTCTGGTCTCTCTGCCTCATCTGGTCTCTCTGTGGCCTCTCCCTCCTCTGGTCTCTCTGCCTCCTTGGCCTCCTCTGGTCTCTCTGTGGCCTCTGCCTCCTCTGCCCTCTCTGCTTTCTGCCTCCACTAGTCTCTCTAATGTCTCTGCCTCCTCTAGTCTCTCTGTGGCCTCTGCCTTCTCTGGATCTCTCTGTGGCATCTGGTCTCTCTGCTCTAACTGCCTCCTCTAGTCTCTCTATCTCTCTGCCTCATCTGCTCTCTCTGTGGCCTCTGCCTCCTCTGGTCTCTCTGTGGCCTCTGCCTTCTCTGGTCTCTCTGTTGCCGCTGCCTCCTCTTGTCTATCTGTGGCATCTGCCTTTTATGTTCTCTCTGCCTCCTCTGCCTCCTCTGGTCTCTCTGTGACCTCTGCCTCTTCTGGTCTATCTGTGGCCTCTGCCTCCTCTGCACTCTCTGCCTCCTCTTGTCTTTCTGTGGCCTCTGCCTCCTCTAGTGTCTCTGCCTCCCCTGCTTCCTCTCGTCTCTCTGTCTCGTCTGCCTCCTCTGATCTCACTGCCTCCTCTGCCTCCTCTGATCTCTCTGTGGCCTCTGCCTCCTCTGTTCTCTCTGTGGCTTCTGCCTTCTCTTGTCTCTCTGACTCCTCTGCCCCCTCTGGTCTCTCTGCCTCCACTGGTCTCTCTATTGCCTGTGCCTGCTCTGGGCTCTCTGTAACCTCTGCCTCCTCTGGTCTCTCTGTCTCCTCTGCCTCCTCTGAACTCTCTGTGCCTCTGCCCCTCTGGTCTCTCTGTGGCCTCCTCCTCCTCTGGTCTCTCTATGGCCTCTGCCTCCTCTGGACTGTCTGTCTCCTCTCGTCTCTCTGTGGCCTCTGCCTCCTCTGCTCTCTCTGTCTCCCCTGCCTCCACTGGTCTCTCTGTCTTCTCTGCCTCCTCTGCTCTCTCTACCTCCACTGGTCTCTCTGTGACCTCTGCAATCCTCTGGTCTCTGTGGCCTATGCCTCCTCTGGATTCTCTGTGGCCTCTGCCTCCTCTGGTCTCTCTGTCTCCTCTGCCTCCTCTCTCTCTGTGGCCTCTGCCTCTTCTAGTCACTCTTTGGCCTCTGCCTCCCTATTGTCTCTCTATTCCTCTGCCTCCTCAGGTCTCTCTGTGGCCTCTGTCTCCTCTGGTCTCTCTGCCTTCTCTGCATCCTCTAGTCTCTCTGCCTCCTCTGGTCTCTCTGTCTTTCTGATTCTTCTGAACTCTTGGTGGCCTCTGTCTCCTCTGGTCTCTCTGCCTCCTCTGCCTCCTCTGGTCTCTCTGCCTCCTCTGCCTCCTCTGGTCTCTCTGTGACCTCTGCCTCTTCTGGTCTCTCTGTGGCCTCTGCCTCCTCTGGACTCTCTGCCTCCTCTTGTCTTTCTGTGGCCTCTGCCTCCTCTAGTGTCTCTGCCTCCCCTGCTTCCTCGTCTCTCTATCTCGTCTGCCTCCTCTGATCTCGCTGCCTCCTCTGCCTCCTCTGGTCTCTCTGTGACCTCTGCCTCTTCTGGTCTCTCTGTGGCCTCTGCCTCCTCTGGACTCTCTGTCTCCTCTGGTCTTTCTGTGGCCTCTGCCTCCTCTAGTCTCTCTGCCTCTCCTGCTTCCTCTCGTCTCTCTGTCTCCTCTGCCTCCTCTGGTCTCTCTGTGGCCTCTGCCTCCTCTGGTCTCTCTGTGGCCTCTGCCTCCTCTGGTCTCTCTGTGGCCTCTGCCTCCTCTGGTCTCTCTGTGGCCTCTGCCTCCTCTGGTCTCTTTGTCTCCTCTGCCTCCTCTAGTCATTCTGTGGCCTCTGCCTCAACTGGTCTCTCTATGGCCTCTGCCTCCTCTGGTCTCTCAGTGGCTTCTGCCTCCTCTGGTCTTTTTGTCTCCTCTGTCTCCTTTAGTCACTCTGTGGCCTCTGCCTCCTCTGGTCTCTCTGCCTCCTCTGCCTCTAGTCATTCTGTGGCCTCTGCCTCCTCTGGTCTCTTTGTGTCCTCTGCCTTCTCTGGTCTCTCTGCCTCATCTGGTCTCTCTGTGGCCTCTCCCTCCTCTGGTCTCTCTGCCTCCTTGGCCTCCTATGGTCTCTCTGTGGCCTCTGCCTCCTCTGCCCTCTCTGCTCTCTGCCTCCACTAGTCTCTCTAATGCCTCTGCCTCCTCTAGTCTCTCTGTGGCCTCTGCCTTCTCTGGATCTCTCTGTGGCATCTGGTCTCTCTGCTCTAACTGCCTCCTCTAGTCTCTCTATCTCTCTGCCTCATCTGCTCTCTCTGTGGCCTCTGCCTCCTCTGGTCTCTCTGTGGCCTCTGCCTTCTCTGGTCTCTCTGTTGCCGCTGCCTCATCTTGTCTATCTGTGGCATCTGCCTTTTCTGTTCTCTCTGCCTCCTCTGCCTCCTCTGGTCTCTCTGTGACCTCTGCCTCTTCTGGTCTCTCTGTGGCCTCTGCCTCCTCTGGACTCTCTGCCTCCTCTTGTCTTTCTGTGGCCTCTGCCTCCTCTAGTGTCTCTGCCTCCCCTGCTTCCTCTCGTCTCTCTATCTCGTCTGCCTCCTCTGATCTCGCTGCCTCCTCTGCCTCCTCTGATCTCTCTGTGGCCTCTGCCTCCTCTGTTCTCTCTGTGGCTTCTGCCTTCTCTTGTCTCTCTGACTCCTCTGCCCCCTCTGGTCTCTCTGCCTCCACTGGTCTCTCTATTGCCTGTGCCTGCTCTGGGCTCTCTGTAACCTCTGCCTCCTCTGGTCTCTCTGTCTCCTCTGCCTCCTCTGAACTCTCTGTGCCCTCTGCCCCTCTGGTCTCTCTGTGGCCTCCTCCTCCTCTGGTCTCTCTATGGCCTCTGCCTCCTCTGGACTGTCTGTCTCCTCTGGTCTTTCTGTGGCCTCTGCCTCCTCTGGTCTCTCTGCCTCCTCTGCTTCCTCTCGTCTCTCTGTGGCCTCTGCCTCCTCTGCTCTCTCTGTCTCCCCTGCCTCCACTGGTCTCTCTGTCTTCTCTGTCTCCTCTGCTCTCTCTACCTTCACTGGTCTCTCTGTGACCTCTGCAATCCTCTGGTCTCTCTGTGGCCTATGCCTCCTCTGGATTCTCTGTGGCCTCTGCCTCCTCTGGTCTCTCTGTCTCCTCTGCCTCCTCTCGTCTCTCTGTGGCCTCTGCCTCTTCTAGTCACTCTTTGGCCTCTGCCTCCTCTTGTCTCTCTATTCCTCTGCCTCCTCAGGTCTCTCTGTGGCCTCTGTCTCCTCTGGTCTCTCTGCCTTCTCTGCATCCTCTAGTCTCTCTGCCTCCTCTGCTCTCTCTGTCTTTCTGATTCTTCTGAACTCTTGGTGGCCTCTGTCTCCTCTGGTCTCTCTGTCTACTCTGCCTCCTCTGGTCTCTCTGTGGCCTCTGCCTCCTCTGGTCTCTCTCTGGCCTCTGCCTTCTATTGTCTGTCTGCCTCCTATGCCCCCTCTGGTCTCTCTGCCTCCACTGGCCTCTCTATTGCCTCTGCTTCCGCTCGTCCCTCTGTGGCCTCTGCCTCCTCTGGTCTCTCTGTCTCCTCTGCCTCCTCTGAACTCTCTGTGGCCTCTGCCTCCTCTGGCATCTCTATGGCCTCTGCATCCTCTGGACTCTCTGCCTCTTCTGGTCTCTCTGTCGCCTCTGCCTCCTCTGGTCTCTCTGTCTCCTCTGCCTCCTCTGAACTCTCTGTGGCCTCTGCCTCCTCTGAACTCTCTGTGGCCTCTGCCTCCTCTGGTCTTTTTGTGGCCTCTGCCTCCTCTGGCCTCTCTATGGCGTCTGCATCCTCTGGACTCTCTGCCTCTTCTGGTCTTTCTGTGGTCTCTTCCTCCTCTAATCTCTCTGCCTCTTCTGCTTACTCTCGTCTCTCTGTGGCCTCTGCCTTCTCTCGTCTCTCTGTGGCCTCTGCCTCCTCTGGTCTCTCTGTCTCCTCTGCCTCCTCTGGTCTCTCTGCCTCCACTGGTCTCTCTATTGCCTCTGCCTCCTCTGGTCTCTCTGTTGCCTCTGCCTCCTTGGGTCTCTTTGTCTCCTCTGCCTCCTCTAGTCACTCTGTAGCCTCTGCCTCCTCTGGTCTCTCTGCCTCCTCTGCCTCCTCTGCTCTAACTGCCTCCTCTGCTCTCTCTGTCTCTCTGCCTCCTCTGGTCTCTCTGTGGCCTCAGCCTTCTCTGGTCTCTCTCTGGCCGCTGCCTACTCTGGTCTCTCTAAAGCATCTGCCTTTTCTGGTCTCTCTGCCTCCTCTGCCTCATGGTCTCACTGTGGCCTCTGTCTCCTCTAGACTCTCCTTGCCTCCCCTGGTCTTTCTGTGGCCTCTGCCTCCTCTGGTCTCTCTATGGCCTCTGCCTCCTCTGGTCTCTCTGTCTCCTCTGCCTCCACTAGTCTCTCTGCCTTCTCTGCCTCCTATGCTCTCTCTGACTCCTCTGGTCTGTCTGTGTCCTCTGCCTCCTCTGGTCTCTATCTGTGGCCTCTGCCTCCTGTGGTCTCTCTGTCTCCTCTGCCTCCTCTGAACTCTCTGTGGCCTCTGCCTCCTCTGAACTCTCTGTGGCCTCTGCCTCCTCTGGTCTTTTTGTGGCCTCTGCCTCCTCTGGCCTCTCTATGGCGTCTGCATCCTCTGGACTCTCTGCCTCTTCTGGTCTTTCTGTGGTCTCTTCCTCCTCTAATCTCTCTGCCTCTTCTGCTTACTCTCGTCTCTCTGTGGCCTCTGCCTTCTCTCGTCTCTCTGTGGCCTCTGCCTCCTCTGGTCTCTCTGTCTCCTCTGCCTCCTCTGGTCTCTCTGCCTCCACTGGTCTCTCTATTGCCTCTGCCTCCTCTGGTCTCTCTGTTGCCTCTGCCTCCTTGGGTCTCTTTGTCTCCTCTGCCTCCTCTAGTCACTCTGTAGCCTCTGCCTCCTCTGGTCTCTCTGCCTCCTCTGCCTCCTCTGCTCTCTCTGTCTCTCTGCCTCCTCTGGTCTCTCTGTGGCCTCAGCCTTCTCTGGTCTCTCTCTGGCCGCTGCCTACTCTGGTCTCTCTAAAGCATCTGCCTTTTCTGGTCTCTCTGCCTCCTCTGCCTCATGGTCTCACTGTGGCCTCTGTCTCCTCTAGACTCTCCTTGCCTCCCCTGGTCTTTCTGTGGCCTCTGCCTCCTCTGGTCTCTCTGCCTCCTCTGTTTATTTTCGTCTCTCTGGGGCCTCTGCCTCCTCTGGTCTCTCTGTCTCCTCTGCCTCCTCTGGTCTCTCTGTGGCCTCTGCCTCCTCTGGTCTGTCTGTGTCCTCTGCCTCCTCTGGTCTCTCTGTGGCCTCTGCCTCCTCTGGTCTCTCTGTCTCCTCTGCCTACTCTGGTCTCTCTGCCTCCTCTGGTCTCTCTGTGGCCTCTGCCTCCTCTGGTCTGTCTGTGTCCTCTGCCTCCTCTGGTCTCTCCTTGGCCTCTGCCTCCTCTGGTCTCTCTGTGGCCTCTGCCTTCTCTGGTCACTCTTTGGCCGCTGCCTCCTCTTGTCTCTCTGAGGCATCTGCCTCCTCTGGTCTCTCTGAGGCATCTGCCTTTTCTGGTTTCAATCTTCTAAGTTGCAGATTGTTCTCAGAATACCAGGGATCTCTGCACCGGTGGGCCTGTGCACTTGACAGAACAGTTTGAATTTTTGGCCCAATGTGGCGCCTCCTCTGTTAATAGGAGGTATATTGTCTTTCATTAATTGAGTCCATCTTGAGGGGTCTGGTGAGCGATACATAAGCACAGACGCAGGGTGTTCAGCCAGTCGTCTTTGGCGTTGTACTTCGGTTTCATTGTCTGGGGATGGTGGTGGTGGAGCTGGATTTGGAAATTCAATCATAGGAGCTTGAAACACAGCCCCATAAGGTGTCTTGCTTCTCGTGTGAGACGGGACAGGAAGGAGAAAGATTTGTCTGATGAAAGTTCAGTTGTGAAGGGGTTGTTAGAGTTCTTAGGACTGGTGGCAGAGTCATATGAAGGAGGTTTGGTGACAGGACTTGACAGTCCAGTGTTCATTAGGGTGTTTGTTTCAGCCTGGGTGGTCAGATCTGGGTACAGTTGAGCAGCTGTTGCAGAAGCTGCATGTGTCTGAGCCGCTTGTCTCTGCCTCTGGAGCCCTCCTTTTCTTCACTGTGGAGATGTGCAGCAGCGAGAGCGGTGACG
>JALDNG010003909.1:0-22895 GCA_024349245.1 Neodontobutis hainanensis
GGACAAATCTGTGCATTGTCTCTGTGGCGCAATAGGCCAGCGCGCTCGGCTGTTAAATGAAAGGATGGTGGTTCGAGCCCACCCAGGACGTTGGTTTGCCATAGGATTTCTTTAAATCATAGCTTTTCCTTTTGAGGTGAGCTCTCGCTCAGATTTGCCAAGTTTCAAATCAGAAAAAGTCTCCACCTGTAGGAGGCGCTGTGGCTTAGTTGGGCAAAGTGCCTGTCTCGTAAACAGGAGATCCTGGGTTCAAATCCCAGCAGTTCCTTCTTAGGTGGTTCTGGATTTAATAGCTTTCCAAAATCTCTTAAGGCCGGTAAGACTAGCCAATGTTGCAGATAAGTAGAGTTCAGACTTATAACTTTTTATCAAAGTAGAAACATTTATTTCTTCATTTTCTAAATCAGATTTTAAGCAAGTTATTCTTGACTTTGACAAGCTAGACATCTTGTAAGAATAATAATTGCCAAAACTGGCGTAACCAGGAAATATCTCTATCTTTAATTATACATTTGTTAAAAGGGTCATGCTTGTTAACAACAGTCTTAAAACACTCATAGAAGAATGACCAGAACGTTTCAACATCAGGAATAAGTTCCATTATATCTTAGTGACACCGTGAAAGGTCAAAATTGAAATACTTCTTCATTGAAATGTTTCAAATTTCTCATTTCAATAATGAACTAGTCACTTAGACCATTACAAAAAACTCCAGTCAAACTATATTTGTATGGAGCATTTGTCAAGATCAGATAAATCAAGTTCAAGTTGAGCTTTATTGTCATTCCGCTACATGTGGGTACATACAGGGAACGAAATGTCGTGCCTCACAGGACAACGGTGCTACATAAGTACAGACATACAACAATGACGTAAGACACTAAAAAGCTATACATAACTAACCTACTGACACATTTTAATATAATATATATAAAAAGATGTTAACCTATACAGACTAAAAATAAAATAAAATACAAACTATACAAATGCTTCACATAGAACTGTACATGTGCAAGAGAACATTATGAGAAAAGCAGCTGGCTTGGGAACAGTGCAAGATTTTTCTAGTGCATGAGCATGTAAACATACATATAGTATTGAGGCTGTCTGTGGGGTTATGTACACACAGCAGTGTGTGAAAGTGACTAGTGCATCTCAGGGAAGGGAGGGAGGGTTTGAGTTCAGGGCTCTCACAGCCTGGGAAGAAGCTGTTAATCAGTCTAGTGGAGCGGGCTCTGATGCTCCTGAACCGTCTTCCTGATGGAAGGAGCTGGAAGAGACTGTGGGAGGGATGGGTTGGGTCCTTCACGATGCAGTTGGCTTTGCTGGAGCATCGCGCAAGGAAGATGTCCAGAATGGAGGAGAGGGGCACCGATGATTCTTGCAGCTGTGTTCACTGTCCGCTGTAGGGTCTTGTGGTCCGCTGCCCTACAGTTCCCGTACCAGACAGTGATGCAGCTGGTCAGCACTCTCAATGGTCCCCTGTAGAAGGTGGTGAGGATAGGCGGAGGGAGACTTGCTCTTTTCAGCCGGCGGAGGAAGTGTAGGCGCTGTTGTGCCTTCTGAGAGTGACATGGTGTTGGTGGTCCAGGTGAGATCCTCTGTGATGTGCACCCCCAGGAATTTAGTACTACTGACTCTCTTTACAGTCGAGCTGTCGATGATCAGTGGGGAGTGGTCAGCAGAGTTTCTCCTGAAGTCCATCACAACCTCCATTGTCTTCTCCACATTGAGGGACAGGTTGTTAGAGCCACACCATACAGCCAGCTGTGCCACTTCCTCTCTGTAGTGAGTTTCATCATTTTTGCTGATGAGACCTACCACCGTTGTGTCATCAGCGAACTTGATGAATGATGTGGTTGGAGCTGAACTTGGCAGTGCAGTCGTGGGTCAGCAGCGTGAAGAGCAGCGGTCTGAGCACACAGCCCTGTGGGGCACCTGTACTCAGTGTGGTAGTGCTCGAGGTGTTGTGGCCGACACGGACTGACTGAGGTCTTCCAGTTAGAAAGTCCAGGATCCAATTACAGAGGGAATTGTTGAGGCCCAGCAGGTTTAGTTTGTTGATGAGCTGTTGTGGGATTATTGTGTTGAATGCTGAGCTGAAGTCAATGAACAGCATTCTAACATAGGAGTCTTTGTTTTCTAGGTGGGTAAGAGCCAGGTGGAGGGTGGAGGAAATTGCATCATCCGTAGAGCGGTTTGGACGGTATGCAAACTGGAGTGGATCAAGTGTGTTGGGGAGTCCGGTTTTAATATTGTGCATGATTAGTCTCTCAAAGCACTTCATTATAATTGGGGTCAGTGCTATGGACGGTAGTCATTTAGACAGGACACAGGTGATTTCTTCGGTACTGGTATTATTGTTGTTGATTTGAAACATGTTGGGACGACTGCCTGGCTCAGTGACGTGTTGAAGATATCTGTTAGGACATCTGTCAGCTGTGCAGCACAGTCTCTCAGTACACGGCCAGGTATGTTGTCAGGACCCGCAGCCTTGCGTGAGTTAATCCTAGATAGGGTCTTCCTTACATCGGCTGGAGACAGATAGAGCGCCTGGTCGTTGGGTGGTGTGGGCAGTTTTGTGCAGGTGTGTCATTCTGCATTTCAAACCGTGAATAAAAGTTGTTGAGTGCATCTGGGAGGGATGTGTCATCATCACAGGCCTGTGGCGGGGGCTTGTAGTCAGTGATGGTCTGAATGGCTTGCCAAAGGCTCCGTGTGTCCCTGCTGTCTGTGAAGTGGTTATTGATTTTTTGGGCATATAACCGTTTTGCTTTTTTGATGCCACTGGACAGGTTGGCTCTTGCTGTTTTGAGGGCTGCTTTGTCTCCTGATCTGAATGCTTCATCTCTGGTCTTTAGCAGCCCACAAACCTCTGCTGTCATCCACGGCTTCTGGTTTGCACGTGTGGTGATGGTCTTGGTTACTGTCACATCATCAATGCACTTTACGATGTAGGCAGTCACAGTTTCAGTGTACTCCTGAAGGTCTGTGTGGTTGTTGTAGGTGGCCGCCGCTTTAAACATGTTCCAGTCTGTGCACTGAAAGCAGTCCTGTAGAATTGGTGTAGCCTCCTGTGGCCAAATTGTGATGCTTTTCTGAACCCGTTTGGCGAGTTTCAGACGTGATCTGTATGCTGTAATTAACATAATGGTGATGTGATCCGAGTACCGAGGTGGGGCGGGTTCAGCCTTGTATGCATTCTTCACTGTTGTGTAGACGCAGTCCAGTGTGTTGTTTTCCCTTGTTGCAAAGCTCACATGTTGGTAAAACTTTGGCAAGACGGTCTTTAGGTTTGCATGGTTGAAGTCACCAGCTATGATGACAAAGCCGTCGGGTTATTTGTTTGTTGATCGCTGATGGGTACAGTTCACGGCGCCCTTAGCGCTTGTTTGCACACGGGGAATGTAAACCGCGACAATAACAATGGCCGCAAACTCGCGGCAGATAGAACGGCCGACACTTCACAACCATGTACTCCAACAGTGGTGTACAGTGTTTTGAAACTACCAAAGTATTGTTACACCATTCTTTGTTGACGTACACACACAAGCCGCCCCGCGAATCTTACCAGACAGTGATGAATCTCTGTCCGCTCGCAGCAGGTTAGCCCGTGTAGCTGAATGGCGGAGTCTGGAATGTTGTTGTTTAGCCATGTTTCAGTGAAAACAAACACATAACAATCCCTTGCCTCATGCTGTGTAGACCGGTTGTGTTGAATTAAGTCCAGCTTGTTTTCCAGAGAGCGAACGCTTTGAGAGCATAAGTGTTGGGAGAACCGGTCTTGTGGGGTTGGCCCTTAGCCTGACTCGTATACCTCCACGCTTACGCGCTTCCGTCTCTCTCACACCGCTTGCGAAGCCTCCTTGTGCGGGTAGGCGTCAGTAGGCGAGGCCACGGTCTCGAGGTCCGGCTCCAGCCGTAAACAAAGGCCTCGTAGCTTTTCAGTGGCTGCCGGCGAGAGTTGGTGTGTGAATGCGTTGCAGATGTCCAAAAGGCTTTGGCGATCGTACATTTGTTTTAGCTTGTGAGTTGGCGGTAAGTTGACATTTTTGGAGACGAACAGACAACATTAAAAGACATAAAAACACCGTCTTTAGGACCGGAGTAGCGCTGCGTCCTAAACGCGCCGCCATTTTCGCTGTTCAAGTTAGACTTTGAGAGGCATTTGTTATTTAGACAGGCAAGTTATCCAATTATTGGGTTGGACTTAATTTGTCACACAAGGAGTTAAGATCATTAAAATTTGAACTAAGCCAGTTCCAATTAAAGTCACCAGTTAAGATAGTTTTAATTGATTCAAGCTTAAGTAGAAGCTTTTCTATGGACTGAAGAGCATGATGGGTTGTTGAAGCAGGCATGTAGCAACATACAACATTAATGTACAAAACTTTGGTCATTTCTACTTTGAGTACTAAAAATTCCTTTTGTTTTGCGTAAAGTTTTGCTTGAGTCACCTTTACATGTAGTAAATAGCAAAGGTGATGGCAACCCCACCACCTTTGGTTGGTCTGTCAACATGATACATTTAATGTCTAATTTATAAAAACATCAATGTCAGATTCAGATTTTGCCAGCCAGGTTTCAGAAATAACAACTATATTAGTCCCTGTGGACTAAACACAAATTCAAACCAAATCAATTTTAGATTACATACCGTGTACCTTTGGGTGAAATAATTTCGGACCAGGTTGGGATCGAAGTTCAGATAGGGTTTGGACCTCAGAGCAAGGACTAGGTTGTATATTTCCACAAAGCAAAAGTAGTAAGAGAATTAATCTATTCATCAATTGGAAATGCTTTTGTCACAACCGTTTTATAACCTAACCTAAAACTCATTCTAGCTGGATAAACCGAGTTTGGAGAGTGCTAAAGCCTTTAAAAGAGAGGGGAATTAGCTCAAATGGTAGAGCGCCGCGCATGCGAGAGGTAGAGGATCGACGCCCTTATTCTCCAGAATGAGCAGCAACTGCTTTCAGTGATCACCCTTTAAAAGTCAGTCAGTCCTTGTTATTGTGGGTTTGCAGCTGAGCTGATAAAGTGAGCTGAGTGGCCTGGTGCACTTTATTTTTGATTTTATGGCTGAAATTCTTGACATTGGCTACCGGCTGTTAACCTAGAGGATGGTGGTTCAACCCCACCCAGGGACGAGGTTTGCGATTGGATATTTTTGCACCAGAGCTTTGCCTTTTGAGGTAAGTTATCTCAGTTTCGCCATGTTTCAAATTCTGAAAATGTTACAACCTGTGGAGGCGCTGTAGCTTAGGTGGTCAAAGTGCCTTACTACTAAACAGGAGATCTTGGGATTAAATCCCAGCAGTGCCTTCTTAGGCATTTTTGGAATGAACTAGAAAGTGTCAAACAATAAAATGACCATCAACCACTAAGGGCGCAAACTCTCAGTCCTGTGACACAAAGTTGTGTGCCAAATAGGCCACTTGGTCAAAAAAGCTAAGCAGCTTGAATGAGCCAAATGATTTCAGCTGTGAAAAAATCAGCAATACTTTAACCACTTTTGGCTTTAGATACAGACCTTCCCAGCAACATTCTGTTAAGAAAAGGAATGGACATCCTTTTTGAAAAGAGGAAAAAGGCCACTTGTGGTGTAACCCTTTTGCTTTTACTTAGTAGCACTCATGTATAATCAGTGGTGCTAGTAAGCCACAATAAGGCTTTTGTCAATACCATTTTTGCAACCTATCTTAAAGCGCATTCTGAATGTATAACTTGAGTTTAGAGAGTGCTAGGGACAAAGGAATGGTGAGGAATTAGCTCAAAGGGTAGAGCGCTCGCTTAGCATGCTAGTTAAAATGCCGCTTAGCATGCGGGAGGTAGAGGTACCGACGCACTGCTCTCCAGGACAGGCAGCAGCCACATTGACAAATATCCTTTAGAAGTCAATCTGTCCATGTTACACTGGTTTTGCAGCTGAGATGATAAACTGAGCTCAGAGTGCTTATGCTGACCACTGTGAAACGTTGGTCTGGTGCACTTTTTAATTTAGATTTTTAGGCTGAAAGTCTTGACATTGGCTACCGTCCATATTGCCCTGCCCTCTTTTCATTGCAGATGAAATCAATAACTCGTTGAGGCGGGTCAAAAGACAAATCTGTGCATTGTCTCTGTGGCGCAATAGGCCAGCGCTCGGCTGTTAAATGAAAGGATGGTGGTTCGAGCCCACCCAGGGGCGTTGGTTTGTCATAGGTTTCCTTTAAATCATAGCTTTTCCTTTTGAGGTGAGCTCTCGCTCAGATTTGTCAAGTTTCAAATCAGAAAAAGTCTCCACCTGTAGGAGGCTCTGTGGCTTAGTTGGTCAAAGTGCCTGTCTCGTAAACAGGAGATCCTGGGTTCAAATCCCAGCAGTGCCTTCTTAGGTGGTTCTGGATTTAATAGCTTTCCAAAATCTCTTAAGGCCGGTAAGACTAGCCAATGTTGCAGATAAGTAGAGGTCAGACTTATAACTTTTTATCAAAGTAGAAACATTTATTTCTTCATTTTCTAAATCAGATTTTAAGCAAGTTATTCTTGCCTTTGACAAGCTAGGCGTCTTGTAAGAATAATATTTGCCAAAACTGGCGTAACCAGGAAATATCTCTATCTTTAATTATACATTTGTTAAAAGGGTCATGCTTGTTAACAACAGTCTTAAAACACTCGTAGAAGAATGACCAGAACGTTTCAACATCAGGAATAAGTTCCATTATATCTCAGTGACACCGTGAAAGGTCAAAATTGAAATACTTCTTCATTGAAATGTTTCAAATTTCTCATTTCAATAATGAACTAGTCACTTAGACCATTACAAAAAACTCCAGTCAAACTATATTTGTATGGAGCATTTGTCAAGATAAGATAAATCAAGTTCAAGTTGAGCTTTATTGTCATTCCGCTACATGTGGGTACATACAGGGAACGAAATGTCGTGCCTCACAGGACCACGGTGCTACATAAGTACAGACATACAACAATGACGTAAGACACTAAAAACCTATACATAACTAACCTACTGACACATTTTAATATAATATATATAAAAAGATGTTAACCTATACAGACTAAAAATAAAATAAAATACAAACTATACAAATGCTTCACATAGAACTGTACATGTGCAAGAGAACATTATGAGAAAAGCAGCTGGCTTGGGAACAGTGCAAGATTTTTCTAGTGCATGAGCATGTAAACATACATATAGTATTGAGGCTGTCTGTGGGGTTATGTACACACAGCAGTGTGTGAAAGTGACTAGTGCAGGGGGTCTCAGGGAAGGGAGGGAGGGTTTGAGTTCAGGGCTCTCACAGCCTGGGGAAGAAGCTGTTAATCAGTCTAGTGGAGCGGGCTCTGATGCTCCTGAACCGTCTTCCTGATGGAAGGAGCTGGAAGAGACTGTGGGAGGGATGGGTTGGGTCCTTCACGATGCAGTTGGCTTTGCTGGAGCATCGCGCAAGGAAGATGTCCAGAATGGAGGAGAGGGGCACCGATGATTCTTGCAGCTGTGTTCACTGTCCGCTGTAGGGTCTTGTGGTCCGCTGCCCTACAGTTCCCGTACCAGACAGTGATGCAGCTGGTCAGCACGCTCTCAATGGTCCCCTGTAGAAGGTGGTGAGGATAGGCGGAGGGAGACTTGCTCTTTTCAGCCGGCGGAGGAAGTGTAGGCGCTGTTGTGCCTTCTTGAGAGTGACATGGTGTTGGTGGTCCAGGTGAGATCCTCTGTGATGTGCACCCCAGGAATTTAGTACTACTGACTGACTCTCTTTACAGTCGAGCTGTCGATGATCAGTGGGAGTGGTCAGCAGAGTTTCTCCTGAAGTCCATCACAACCTCCATTGTCTTCTCCACATTGAGGACAGGTTGTTAGAGCCACACCATACAGCCAGCTGTGCCACTTCCTCTCTGTAGTGAGTTTCATCATTTTTGCTGATGAGACCTACCACCGTTGTGTCATCAGCGAACTTGATGAATGATGTGGTTGGAGCTGAACTTGGCAGTGCAGTCGTGGGTCAGCAGCGTGAAGAGCAGCGGTCTGAGCACACAGCCCTGTGGGGCACCTGTACTCAGTGTGGTAGTGCTCGAGGTGTTGTGGCCGACACGGACTGACTGAGGTCTTCCAGTTAGAAAGTCCAGGATCCAATTACAGAGGGAATTGTTGAGGCCCAGCAGGTTTAGTTTGTTGATGAGCTGTTGTGGGATTATTGTGTTGAATGCTGAGCTGAAGTCAATGAACAGCATTCTAACATAGGAGTCTTTGTTTTCTAGGTGGGTAAGAGCCAGGTGGAGGGTGGAGGAAATTGCATCATCCGTAGAGCGGTTTGGACGGTATGCAAACTGGAGTGGATCAAGTGTGTTGGGGAGTCCGGTTTTAATATTGTGCATGATTAGTCTCTCAAAGCACTTCATTATAATTGGGGTCAGTGCTATGGGACGGTAGTCATTTAGACAGGACACAGGTGATTTCTTCGGTACTGGTATTATTGTTGTTGATTTGAAACATGTTGGGACGACTGCCTGGCTCAGTGGACGTGTTGAAGATATCTGTTAGGACATCTGTCAGCTGTGCAGCACAGTCTCTCAGTACACGGCCAGGTATGTTGTCAGGACCCGCAGCCTTGCGTGAGTTAATCCTAGATAGGGTCTTCCTTACATCGGCTGGAGACAGATAGAGCGCCTGGTCGTTGGGTGGTGTGGGCAGTTTTTGTGCAGGTGTGTCATTCTGCATTTCAAACCGTGAATAAAAGTTGTTGAGTGCATCTGGGAGGGATGTGTCATCATCACAGGCCTGTGGCGGGGGCTTGTAGTCAGTGATGGTCTGAATGGCTTGCCAAAGGCTCCGTGTGTCCCTGCTGTCTGTGAAGTGGTTATTGATTTTTTGGGCATATAACCGTTTTGCTTTTTTGATGCCACTGGACAGGTTGGCTCTTGCTGTTTTGAGGGCTGCTTTGTCTCCTGATCTGAATGCTTCATCTCTGGTCTTTAGCAGCCCACAAACCTCTGCTGTCATCCACGGCTTCTGGTTTGCACGTGTGGTGATGGTCTTGGTTACTGTCACATCATCAATGCACTTTACGATGTAGGCAGTCACAGTTTCAGTGTACTCCTGAAGGTCTGTGTGGTTGTTGTAGGTGGCCGCCGCTTTAAACATGTTCCAGTCTGTGCACTGAAAGCAGTCCTGTAGAATTGGTGTAGCCTCCTGTGGCCAAATTGTGATGCTTTTCTGAACCCGTTTGGCGAGTTTCAGACGTGATCTGTATGCTGTAATTAACATAATGGTGATGTGATCCGAGTACCCGAGGTGGGGGCGGGGTTCAGCCTTGTATGCATTCTTCACTGTTGTGTAGACGCAGTCCAGTGTGTTGTTTTCCCTTGTTGCAAAGCTCACATGTTGGTAAAACTTTGGCAAGACGGTCTTTAGGTTTGCATGGTTGAAGTCACCAGCTATGATGACAAAGCCGTCGGGGTTATTTGTTTGTTGATCGCTGATGGGTACAGTTCACGAAGCGCGTCCTTAGCGTTTGCACACGGGGGAATGTAAACCGCGACAATAACAATGGCCGCAAACTCCCGCGGCAGATAGAACGGCCGACACTTCACAACCATGTACTCCAACAGTGGTGTACAGTGTTTTGAAACTACCAAAGTATTGTTACACCATTCTTTGTTGACGTACACACACAAGCCGCCCCCGCGAATCTTACCAGACAGTGATGAATCTCTGTCCGCTCGGCAGCAGGTTAGCCCGTGTAGCTGAATGGCGGAGTCTGGAATGTTGTTGTTTAGCCATGTTTCAGTGAAAACAAACACATAACAATCCCTTGCCTCATGCTGTGTAGACCGGTTGTGTTGAATTAAGTCCAGCTTGTTTTCCAGAGAGCGACGCGTTTGAGAGCATAAGTGTTGGGAGAACCGGTCTTGTGGGGTTGGCCCTTAGCCTGACTCGTATACCTCCACGCTTACGCTTCCGTCCTCTCTCACACGCTTGCGAAGCCTCCTTGTGCGGGTAGCGTCAGTAGGCGAGGCCACGGTCTCGAGGTCCGGCTCAGCCGTAAACAAAGGCCTCGTAGCTTTTCAGTGGCTGCCGGCGAGTTGGTGTGTGAATGCGTTGCAGATGTCCAAAAGGCTTTGGCGATCGTACATTTGTTTTAGCTTGTGAGTTGGCGGTAAGTTGACATTTTTTGGAGACGAACAGACAACATTAAAAGACATAAAAACACCGTCTTTAGGACCCGGAGTAGCCGCTGCGTCTAAACGCCGCCATTTTCGCTGTTCAAGTTAGACTTTGAGAGGCATTTGTTATTTAGACAGGCAAGTTATCCAATTATTGGGTTGGACTTAATTTGTCACACAAGGAGTTAAGATCATTAAAATTTGAACTAAGCCAGTTCCAATTAAAGTCACCAGTTAAGATAGTTTTAATTGATTCAAGCTTAAGTAGAAGCTTTTCTATGGACTGAAGAGCATGATGGGTTGTTGAAGCAGGCATGTAGCAACATACAACATTAATGTACAAAACTTTGGTCATTTCTACTTTGAGTACTAAAAATTCCTTTTGTTTGCGTAAAGTTTTGCTTGAGTCACCTTTACATGTAGTAAATAGCAAAGGTGATGGCAACCCCACCACCTTTGGTTGGTCTGTCAACATGATACATTTAATGTCTAATTTATAAAAACATCAATGTCAGATTCAGATTTTGCCAGCCAGGTTTCAGAAATAACAACTATATTAGTCCCTGTGGACTAAACACAAATTCAAACCAAATCAATTTTAGATTACATACCGTGTACCTTTGGGTGAAATAATTTCGGACCAGGTTGGGATCAAGTTCAGATAGGGTTTGGACCTCAGAGCAAGGACTAGGTTGTATATTTCCACAAAGCAAAAGTAGTAAGAGAATTAATCTATTCATCAATTGGAAATGCTTTTGTCACAACCGTTTTCGCAACCTAACCTAAAACTCATTCTAGCTGGATAAACCGAGTTTGGAGAGTGCTAAAGCCTTTAAAAGAGAGGGGAATTAGCTCAAATGGTAGAGCGCTCGCATGCGAGAGGTAGAGAGGATCGACGCCTTATTCTCCAGAATGAGCAGCAACTGCTTTCAGTGATCACCCTTTAAAAGTCAGTCAGTCCTTGTTATTGTGGGTTTGCAGCTGAGCTGATAAAGTGAGCTGAGTGGCCTGGTGCACTTTATTTTTTGATTTTATGGCTGAAATTCTTGACATTGGCTACCGGCTGTTAACCTAGAGGATGGTGGTTCAACCCCACCCAGGGACGCAGGTTTGCGATTGGATATTTTTTGCACCAGAGCTTTGCCTTTTGAGGTAAGTTATCTCAGTTTCGCCATGTTTCAAATTCTGAAAATGTTACAACCTGTGGGAGGCGCTGTAGCTTAGGTGGTCAAAGTGCCTTACTACTAAACAGGAGATCTTGGGATTAAATCCCAGCAGTGCCTTCTTAGGCATTTTTGGAATGAACTAGAAAGTGTCAAACAATAAAATGACCATCAACCACTAAGGGACGCAAACTCTCAGTCCTGTGACACAAAGTTGTGTGCCAAATAGGCCACTTGGTCAAAAAAAGCTAAGCAGCTTGAATGAGCCAAATGATTTCAGCTGTGAAAAATCAGCAATACTTTAACCACTTTTGGCTTTAGATACAGACCTTCCCAGCAACATTCTGTTAAGAAAAGGAATGGACATCCTTTTGAAAAGAGGAAAAGGCCACTTGTGGTGTAACCCTTTTGCTTTTACTTAGTAGCACTCATGTATAATCAGTGGTGCTAGTAAGCCACAATAAGGCTTTTGTCAATACCATTTTTGCAACCTATCTTAAAGCGCATTCTGAATGTATAACTTGAGTTTAGAGAGTGCTAGGGACAAAGGAATGGTGAGGAATTAGCTCAAAGGGTAGAGCGCTCGCTTAGCATGCTAGTTAAAATGCCGCTTAGCATGCGGGAGGTAGAGGTACCGACGCACTCGTTCTCCAGGACAGGCAGCAGCCACATTGACAAATATCCTTTAGAAGTCAAT
Source organism: Neodontobutis hainanensis (assembly GCA_024349245.1). Taxonomy (NCBI): domain Eukaryota; kingdom Metazoa; phylum Chordata; class Actinopteri; order Gobiiformes; family Odontobutidae; genus Neodontobutis; species Neodontobutis hainanensis. The sequence goes on from JALDNG010003909.1 coordinate 12,022, forward strand.
CTGTCCATGTTACACTGGTTTTGCAGCTGAGATGATAAACTGAGCTCAGAGTGCTTGTGCTGACCACTGTGAAACGTTGGCCTGGTGCACTTTTTAATTTAGATTTTTAGGCTGAAAGTCTTGACATTGGCTACCGTCCATATTGCCCTGCCCCACTTTTCATTGCAGATGAAATCAATAACTCGTTTTTAGGCGGGTCAAAAGGACAAATCTGTGCATTGTCTCTGTGGCGCAATAGGCCAGCGCTCGGCTCTTAAATGAAAGGATGGTGGTTCGAGCCCACCCAGGGGCGTTGGTTTGTCATAGGTTTCCTTTAAATCATAGCTTTTCCTTTTGAGGTGAGCTCTCGCTCAGATTTGTCAAGTTTCAAATCAGAAAAAGTCTCCACCTGTAGGAGGCTCTGTGGCTTAGTTGGTCAAAGTGCCTGTCTCGTAAACAGGAGATCCTGGGTTCAAATCCCAGCAGTGCCTTCTTAGGTGGTTCTGGATTTAATAGCTTTCCAAAATCTCTTAAGGCCGGTAAGACTAGCCAATGTTGCAGATAAGTAGAGGTCAGACTTATAACTTTTTATCAAAGTAGAAACATTTATTTCTTCATTTTCTAAATCAGATTTTAAGCAAGTTATTCTTGCCTTTGACAAGCTAGGCGTCTTGTAAGAATAATATTTGCCAAAACTGGCGTAACCAGGAAATATCTCTATCTTTAATTATACATTTGTTAAAAGGGTCATGCTTGTTAACAACAGTCTTAAAACACTCGTAGAAGAATGACCAGAACGTTTCAACATCAGGAATAAGTTCCATTATATCTCAGTGACACCGTGAAAGGTCAAAATTGAAATACTTCTTCATTGAAATGTTTCAAATTTCTCATTTCAATAATGAACTAGTCACTTAGACCATTACAAAAAACTCCAGTCAAACTATATTTGTATGGAGCATTTGTCAATATAAGATAAATCAAGTTCAAGTTGAGCTTTATTGTCATTCCGCTACATGTGGGTACATACAGGGAACGAAATGTCGTGCCTCACAGGACCACGGTGCTACATAAGTACAGACATACAACAATGACGTAAGACACTAAAAACCTATACATAACTAACCTACTGACACATTTTAATATAATATATATAAAAAGATGTTAACCTATACAGACTAAAAATAAAATAAAATACAAACTATACAAATGCTTCACATAGAACTGTACATGTGCAAGAGAACATTATGAGAAAAGCAGCTGGCTTGGGAACAGTGCAAGATTTTTCTAGTGCATGAGCATGTAAACATACATATAGTATTGAGGCTGTCTGTGGGGTTATGTACACACAGCAGTGTGTGAAAGTGACTAGTGCAGGGGGTCTCAGGGAAGGGAGGGAGGGTTTGAGTTCAGGGCTCTCACAGCCTGGGGGAAGAAGCTGTTAATCAGTCTAGTGGAGCGGGCTCTGATGCTCCTGAACCGTCTTCCTGATGGAAGGAGCTGGAAGAGACTGTGGGAGGGATGGGTTGGGTCCTTCACGATGCAGTTGGCTTTGCTGGAGCATCGCGCAAGGAAGATGTCCAGAATGGAGGGGAGAGGGGCACCGATGATTCTTGCAGCTGTGTTCACTGTCCGCTGTAGGGTCTTGTGGTCCGCTGCCCTACAGTTCCCGTACCAGACAGTGATGCAGCTGGTCAGCACGCTCTCAATGGTCCCCCTGTAGAAGGTGGTGAGGATAGGTGGAGGGAGACTTGCTCTTTTCAGCCGGCGGAGGAAGTGTAGGCGCTGTTGTGCCTTCTTGGAGAGTGACATGGTGTTGGTGGTCCAGGTGAGATCCTCTGTGATGTGCACCCCCAGGAATTTAGTACTACTGACTCTCTTTACAGTCGAGCTGTCGATGATCAGTGGGGAGTGGTCAGCAGAGTTTCTCCTGAAGTCCATCACAACCTCCATTGTCTTCTCCACATTGAGGGACAGGTTGTTAGAGCCACACCATACAGCCAGCTGTGCCACTTCCTCTCTGTAGTGAGTTTCATCATTTTTGCTGATGAGACCTACCACCGTTGTGTCATCAGCGAACTTGATGAATGATGTGGTTGGAGCTGAACTTGGCAGTGCAGTCGTGGGTCAGCAGCGTGAAGAGCAGCGGTCTGAGCACACAGCCCTGTGGGGCACCTGTACTCAGTGTGGTAGTGCTCGAGGTGTTGTGGCCGACACGGACTGACTGAGGTCTTCCAGTTAGAAAGTCCAGGATCCAATTACAGAGGGAATTGTTGAGGCCCAGCAGGTTTAGTTTGTTGATGAGCTGTTGTGGGATTATTGTGTTGAATGCTGAGCTGAAGTCAATGAACAGCATTCTAACATAGGAGTCTTTGTTTTCTAGGTGGGTAAGAGCCAGGTGGAGGGTGGAGGAAATTGCATCATCCGTAGAGCGGTTTGGACGGTATGCAAACTGGAGTGGATCAAGTGTGTTGGGGAGTCCGGTTTTAATATTGTGCATGATTAGTCTCTCAAAGCACTTCATTATAATTGGGGTCAGTGCTATGGGACGGTAGTCATTTAGACAGGACACAGGTGATTTCTTCGGTACTGGTATTATTGTTGTTGATTTGAAACATGTTGGGACGACTGCCTGGCTCAGTGACGTGTTGAAGATATCTGTTAGGACATCTGTCAGCTGTGCAGCACAGTCTCTCAGTACACGGCCAGGTATGTTGTCAGGACCCGCAGCCTTGCGTGAGTTAATCCTAGATAGGGTCTTCCTTACATCGGCTGGAGACAGATAGAGCGCCTGGTCGTTGGGTGGTGTGGGCAGTTTTTGTGCAGGTGTGTCATTCTGCATTTCAAACCGTGAATAAAAGTTGTTGAGTGCATCTGGGAGGGATGTGTCATCATCACAGGCCTGTGGCGGGGGCTTGTAGTCAGTGATGGTCTGAATGGCTTGCCAAAGGCTCCGTGTGTCCCTGCTGTCTGTGAAGTGGTTATTGATTTTTTGGGCATATAACCGTTTTGCTTTTTTGATGCCACTGGACAGGTTGGCTCTTGCTGTTTTGAGGGCTGCTTTGTCTCCTGATCTGAATGCTTCATCTCTGGTCTTTAGCAGCCCACAAACCTCTGCTGTCATCCACGGCTTCTGGTTTGCACGTGTGGTGATGGTCTTGGTTACTGTCACATCATCAATGCACTTTACGATGTAGGCAGTCACAGTTTCAGTGTACTCCTGAAGGTCTGTGTGGTTGTTGTAGGTGGCCGCCGCTTTAAACATGTTCCAGTCTGTGCACTGAAAGCAGTCCTGTAGAATTGGTGTAGCCTCCTGTGGCCAAATTGTGATGCTTTTCTGAACCCGTTTGGCGAGTTTCAGACGTGATCTGTATGCTGTAATTAACATAATGGTGATGTGATCCGAGTACCCGAGGTGGGGGCGGGGTTCAGCCTTGTATGCATTCTTCACTGTTGTGTAGACGCAGTCCAGTGTGTTGTTTTCCCTTGTTGCAAAGCTCACATGTTGGTAAAACTTTGGCAAGACGGTCTTTAGGTTTGCATGGTTGAAGTCACCAGCTATGATGACAAAGCCGTCGGGGTTATTTGTTTGTTGATCGCTGATGGGTAGTTCAGTTCACGGCGCGTCCTTAGCGTTTGCACACGGGGAATGTAAACGCGACAATAACAATGGCCGCAAACTCCGCGGCAGATAGAACGGCCGACACTTCACAACCATGTACTCCAACAGTGGTGTACAGTGTTTTGAAACTACCAAAGTATTGTTACACCATTCTTTGTTGGCGTACACACACAAGCCGCCCCGCGAATCTTACCAGACAGTGATGAATCTCTGTCCGCTCGGCAGCAGGTTAGCCCGTGTAGCTGAATGGCGGAGTCTGGAATGTTGTTGTTTAGCCATGTTTCAGTGAAAACAAACACATAACAATCCCTTGCCTCATGCTGTGTAGACCGGTTGTGTTGAATTAAGTCCAGCTTGTTTTCCAGAGAGCGAACGTTTGAGAGCATAAGTGTTGGGAGAACCGGTCTTGTGGGGTTGGCCCTTAGCCTGACTCGTATACCTCCACGCTTACCGCGCTTCCGTCCTCTCTCACACCGCTTGCGAAGCCTCCTTGTGCGGGTAGCGTCAGTAGGCGAGGCCACGGTCTCGAGGTCCGGCTCCAGCCGTAAACAAAGGCCTCGTAGCTTTTCAGTGGCTGCCGGCGAGAGTTGGTGTGTGAATGCGTTGCAGATGTCCAAAAGGCTTTGGCGATCGTACATTTGTTTTAGCTTGTGAGTTGGCGGTAAGTTGACATTTTTTGGAGACGAACAGACAACATTAAAAGACATAAAAACACCGTCTTTAGGACCCGGAGTAGCCGCTGCGTCTAAACGCGCCGCCATTTTCGCTGTTCAAGTTAGACTTTGAGAGGCATTTGTTATTTAGACAGGCAAGTTATCCAATTATTGGGTTGGACTTAATTTGTCACACAAGGAGTTAAGATCATTAAAATTTGAACTAAGCCAGTTCCAATTAAAGTCACCAGTTAAGATAGTTTTAATTGATTCAAGCTTAAGTAGAAGCTTTTCTATGGACTGAAGAGCATGATGGGTTGTTGAAGCAGGCATGTAGCAACATACAACATTAATGTACAAAACTTTGGTCATTTCTACTTTGAGTACTAAAAATTCCTTTTGTTTGCGTAAAGTTTTTGCTTGAGTCACCTTTACATGTAGTAAATAGCAAAGGTGATGGCAACCCCACCACCTTTGGTTGGTCTGTCAACATGATACATTTAATGTCTAATTTATAAAAACATCAATGTCAGATTCAGATTTTGCCAGCCAGGTTTCAGAAATAACAACTATATTAGTCCCTGTGGACTAAACACAAATTCAAACCAAATCAATTTTAGATTACATACCGTGTACCTTTGGGTGAAATAATTTCGGACCAGGTTGGGATCGAAGTTCAGATAGGGTTTGGACCTCAGAGCAAGGACTAGGTTGTATATTTCCACAAAGCAAAAGTAGTAAGAGAATTAATCTATTCATCAATTGGAAATGCTTTTGTCACAACCGTTTTCGCAACCTAACCTAAAACTCATTCTAGCTGGATAAACCGAGTTTGGAGAGTGCTAAAGCCTTTAAAAGAGAGGGGAATTAGCTCAAATGGTAGAGCGCTCGCTTCGCATGCGAGAGGTAGAGGGATCGACGCCCTTATTCTCCAGAATGAGCAGCAACTGCTTTCAGTGATCACCCTTTAAAAGTCAGTCAGTCCTTGTTATTGTGGGTTTGCAGCTGAGCTGATAAAGTGAGCTGAGTGGCCTGGTGCACTTTATTTTTTGATTTTATGGCTGAAATTCTTGACATTGGCTACCGGCTGTTAACCTAGAGGATGGTGGTTCAACCCCACCCAGGGACGCAGGTTTGCGATTGGATATTTTTTGCACCAGAGCTTTGCCTTTTGAGGTAAGTTATCTCAGTTTCGCCATGTTTCAAATTCTGAAAATGTTACAACCTGTGGAGGCGCTGTAGCTTAGGTGGTCAAAGTGCCTTACTACTAAACAGGAGATCTTGGGATTAAATCCCAGCAGTGCCTTCTTAGGCATTTTTGGAATGAACTAGAAAGTGTCAAACAATAAAATGACCATCAACCACTAAGGGACGCAAACTCTCAGTCCTGTGACACAAAGTTGTGTGCCAAATAGGCCACTTGGTCAAAAAAAGCTAAGCAGCTTGAATGAGCCAAATGATTTCAGCTGTGAAAAAATCAGCAATACTTTAACCACTTTTGGCTTTAGATACAGACCTTCCCAGCAACATTCTGTTAAGAAAAGGAATGGACATCCTTTTTGAAAAGAGGAAAAAGGCCACTTGTGGTGTAACCCTTTTGCTTTTACTTAGTAGCACTCATGTATAATCAGTGGTGCTAGTAAGCCACAATAAGGCTTTTGTCAATACCATTTTTGCAACCTATCTTAAAGCGCATTCTGAATGTATAACTTGAGTTTAGAGAGTGCTAGGGACAAAGGAATGGTGAGGAATTAGCTCAAAGGGTAGAGCGCTCGCTTAGCATGCTAGTTAAAATGCCGCTTAGCATGCGGGAGGTAGAGGTACCGACGCACTCGTTCTCCAGGACAGGCAGCAGCCACATTGACAAATATCCTTTAGAAGTCAATCTGTCCATGTTACACTGGTTTTGCAGCTGAGATGATAAACTGAGCTCAGAGTGCTTATGCTGACCACTGTGAAACGTTGGTCTGGTGCACTTTTTAATTTAGATTTTTAGGCTGAAAGTCTTGACATTGGCTACCGTCCATATTGCCCTGCCCCACTTTTCATTGCAGATGAAATCAATAACTCGTTTTTAGGCGGGTCAAAAGGACAAATCTGTGCATTGTCTCTGTGGCGCAATAGGCCAGCGCGCTCGGCTGTTAAATGAAAGGATGGTGGTTCGAGCCCACCCAGGGACGATGGTTTGTCATAGGTTTCCTTTAAATCATAGCTTTTCCTTTTGAGGTGAGCTCTCGCTCAGATTTGTCAAGTTTCAAATCAGAAAAAGTCTCCACCTGTAGGAGGCTCTGTGGCTTAGTTGGTCAAAGTGCCTGTCTCGTAAACAGGAGATCCTGGGTTCAAATCCCAGCAGTGCCTTCTTAGGTGGTTCTGGATTTAAGAGCTTTCCAAAATCTCTTAAGGCCGGTAAGACTAGCCAATGTTGCAGATAAGTAGAGGTCAGACTTATAACTTTTTATCAAAGTAGAAACATTTATTTCTTCATTTTCTAAATCAGATTTTAAGCAAGTTATTCTTGCCTTTGACAAGCTAGACGTCTTGTAAGAATAATATTTGCCAAAACTGGCGTAACCAGGAAATATCTCTATCTTTAATTATACATTTGTTAAAAGGGTCATGCTTGTTAACAACAGTCTTAAAACACTCGTAGAAGAATGACCAGAACGTTTCAACATCAGGAATAAGTTCCATTATATCTCAGTGACACCGTGAAAGGTCAAAATTGAAATACTTCTTCATTGAAATGTTTCAAATTTCTCATTTCAATAATGAACTAGTCACTTAGACCATTACAAAAAACTCCAGTCAAACTATATTTGTATGGAGCATTTGTCAAGATAAGATAAATCAAGTTCAAGTTGAGCTTTATTGTCATTCCGCTACATGTGGGTACATACAGGAACGAAATGTCGTGCCTCACAGGACCACGGTGCTACATAAGTACAGACATACAACAATGACGTAAGACACTAAAAACCTATACATAACTAACCTACTGACACATTTTAATATAATATATATAAAAAGATGTTAACCTATACAGACTAAAAATAAAATAAAATACAAACTATACAAATGCTTCACATAGAACTGTACATGTGCAAGAGAACATTATGAGAAAAGCAGCTGGCTTGGGAACAGTGCAAGATTTTTCTAGTGCATGAGCATGTAAACATACATATAGTATTGAGGCTGTCTGTGGGGTTATGTACACACAGCAGTGTGTGAAAGTGACTAGTGCAGGGGTCTCAGGAAGGGAGGGAGGGTTTGAGTTCAGGGCTCTCACAGCCTGGGGAAGAAGCTGTTAATCAGTCTAGTGGAGCGGGCTCTGATGCTCCTGAACCGTCTTCCTGATGGAAGGAGCTGGAAGAGACTGTGGGAGGGATGGGTTGGGTCCTTCACGATGCAGTTGGCTTTGCTGGAGCATCGCGCAAGGAAGATGTCCAGAATGGAGGGAGAGGGGCACCGATGATTCTTGCAGCTGTGTTCACTGTCCGCTGTAGGGTCTTGTGGTCCGCTGCCCTACAGTTCCCGTACCAGACAGTGATGCAGCTGGTCAGCACGCTCTCAATGGTCCCCCTGTAGAAGGTGGTGAGGATAGGCGGAGGGAGACTTGCTCTTTTCAGCCGGCGGAGGAAGTGTAGGCGCTGTTGTGCCTTCTTGGAGAGTGACATGGTGTTGGTGGTCCAGGTGAGATCCTCTGTGATGTGCACCCCCAGGAATTTAGTACTACTGACTCTCTTTACAGTCGAGCTGTCGATGATCAGTGGGGAGTGGTCAGCAGAGTTTCTCCTGAAGTCCATCACAACCTCCATTGTCTTCTCCACATTGAGGACAGGTTGTTAGAGCCACACCATACAGCCAGCTGTGCCACTTCCTCTCTGTAGTGAGTTTCATCATTTTTGCTGATGAGACCTACCACCGTTGTGTCATCAGCGAACTTGATGAATGATGTGGTTGGAGCTGAACTTGGCAGTGCAGTCGTGGGTCAGCAGCGTGAAGAGCAGCGGTCTGAGCACACAGCCCTGTGGGGCACCTGTACTCAGTGTGGTAGTGCTCGAGGTGTTGTGGCCGACACGGACTGACTGAGGTCTTCCAGTTAGAAAGTCCAGGATCCAATTACAGAGGGAATTGTTGAGGCCCAGCAGGTTTAGTTTGTTGATGAGCTGTTGTGGGATTATTGTGTTGAATGCTGAGCTGAAGTCAATGAACAGCATTCTAACATAGGAGTCTTTGTTTTCTAGGTGGGTAAGAGCCAGGTGGAGGGTGGAGGAAATTGCATCATCCGTAGAGCGGTTTGGACGGTATGCAAACTGGAGTGGATCAAGTGTGTTGGGGAGTCCGGTTTTAATATTGTGCATGATTAGTCTCTCAAAGCACTTCATTATAATTGGGGTCAGTGCTATGGGACGGTAGTCATTTAGACAGGACACAGGTGATTTCTTCGGTACTGGTATTATTGTTGTTGATTTGAAACATGTTGGGACGACTGCCTGGCTCAGTGACGTGTTGAAGATATCTGTTAGGACATCTGTCAGCTGTGCAGCACAGTCTCTCAGTACACGCCAGGTATGTTGTCAGGACCCGCAGCCTTGCGTGAGTTAATCCTAGATAGGGTCTTCCTTACATCGGCTGGAGACAGATAGAGCGCCTGGTCGTTGGGTGGTGTGGGCAGTTTTTGTGCAGGTGTGTCATTCTGCATTTCAAACCGTGAATAAAAGTTGTTGAGTGCATCTGGGAGGGATGTGTCATCATCACAGGCCTGTGGCGGGGGCTTGTAGTCAGTGATGGTCTGAATGGCTTGCCAAAGGCTCCGTGTGTCCCTGCTGTCTGTGAAGTGGTTATTGATTTTTTGGGCATATAACCGTTTTGCTTTTTTGATGCCACTGGACAGGTTGGCTCTTGCTGTTTTGAGGGCTGCTTTGTCTCCTGATCTGAATGCTTCATCTCTGGTCTTTAGCAGCCCACAAACCTCTGCTGTCATCCACGGCTTCTGGTTTGCACGTGTGGTGATGGTCTTGGTTACTGTCACATCATCAATGCACTTTACGATGTAGGCAGTCACAGTTTCAGTGTACTCCTGAAGGTCTGTGTGGTTGTTGTAGGTGGCCGCCGCTTTAAACATGTTCCAGTCTGTGCACTGAAAGCAGTCCTGTAGAATTGGTGTAGCCTCCTGTGGCCAAATTGTGATGCTTTTCTGAACCCGTTTGGCGAGTTTCAGACGTGATCTGTATGCTGTAATTAACATAATGGTGATGTGATCCGAGTACCCGAGGTGGGGGCGGGGTTCAGCCTTGTATGCATTCTTCACTGTTGTGTAGACGCAGTCCAGTGTGTTGTTTTCCCTTGTTGCAAAGCTCACATGTTGGTAAAACTTTGGCAAGACGGTCTTTAGGTTTGCATGGTTGAAGTCACCAGCTATGATGACAAAGCCGTCGGGTTATTTGTTTGTTGATCGCTGATGGGTACAGTTCACTTGCCGCGTCCTTAGCGTTTGCACACGGGGGAATGTAAACCGCGACAATAACAATGGCCGCAAACTCCCGCGGCAGATAGAACGGCCGACACTTCACAACCATGTACTCCAACAGTGGTGTACAGTGTTTTGAAACTACCAAAGTATTGTTACACCATTCTTTGTTGACGTACACACACAAGCCGCCCCCGCGAATCTTACCAGACAGTGATGAATCTCTGTCCGCTCGGCAGCAGGTTAGCCCGTGTAGCTGAATGGCGGAGTCTGGAATGTTGTTGTTTAGCCATGTTTCAGTGAAAACAAACACATAACAATCCCTTGCCTCATGCTGTGTAGACCGGTTGTGTTGAATTAAGTCCAGCTTGTTTTCCAGAGAGCGAGCGTTTGAGAGCATAAGTGTTGGGAGAACCGGTCTTGTGGGGTTGGCCCTTAGCCTGACTCGATACCTCCACGCTTACGCGCTTCCGTCCTCTCTCACACCGCTTGCGAAGCCTCCTTGTGCGGGTAGCGTCAGTAGGCGAGGCCACGGTCTCGAGGTCCGGCTCCAGCCGTAAACAAAGGCCTCGTAGCTTTTCAGTGGCTGCCGGCGAGAGTTGGTGTGTGAATGCGTTGCAGATGTCCAAAAGGCTTTGGCGATCGTACATTTGTTTTAGCTTGTGAGTTGGCGGTAAGTTGACATTTTTTGGAGACGAACAGACAACATTAAAAGACATAAAAACACCGTCTTTAGGACCCGGAGTAGCCGCTGCGTCTAAACGCGCCGCCATTTTCGCTGTTCAAGTTAGACTTTGAGAGGCATTTGTTATTTAGACAGGCAAGTTATCCAATTATTGGGTTGGACTTAATTTGTCACACAAGGAGTTAAGATCATTAAAATTTGAACTAAGCCAGTTCCAATTAAAGTCACCAGTTAAGATAGTTTTAATTGATTCAAGCTTAAGTAGAAGCTTTTCTATGGACTGAAGAGCATGATGGGTTGTTGAAGCAGGCATGTAGCAACATACAACATTAATGTACAAAACTTTGGTCATTTCTACTTTGAGTACTAAAAATTCCTTTTGTTTGCGTAAAGTTTTTGCTTGAGTCACCTTTACATGTAGTAAATAGCAAAGGTGATGGCAACCCCACCACCTTTGGTTGGTCT